>ML677326.1:83904413-83988568 GCA_007922305.1 Dermatemys mawii | reverse complement strand
ATGCATCCGACGAAGTGGGTATTAGCCCACGAAAGCTTATGCTCTAATACTTTAGTTAGTCTTTAAGGTGCCACAGGACTCTTTGTCACTTCTGCAATTCCAGACTAACATGGCTACCTCTCTGATTTTTGACTTCAGGTCTATAGTTTCTAATGAATAGGCATCCACCACACAGAACCAACATTACAACAGTCACAGATCTGATATGCTTTGTTGCAATCCCAGCAAAGAGGCCCAGGATTAAATAAACAAAGAGGCTGAACCAACATCTCATACTGATCTAGGTCATTGCTAATTCACAATTACTACAATACCTAGGCAACCCCTATGCATGGTCATTTCGTACTTCAGCAACATTAGGCTGTTGCTGGAAAGTTTGCACTGCCTTTGCCTTTTGTGATGATAAACAGCTCACAAGATTGTCAATTTGTCTCCTTTTATGAACAAAGAATCACTTAAAATAAATTTTAAATGGAGAAAAAAAGGCCAAGTTTCAGTTCAAAGGCTGAGGCAGTTCTGATTTTGTTACTGAAATTGGTTTACCTATATCTCTTGATGTTATATATTCTCTCCCGACGCTATGAATAGGTACAGGATAATAAAGCAATTTGAAGATCACCTCTTTTCTAAACAAACAAAAAGAGAATGCTTTGAGAGTTCAGACCACCCGTGCATTTAATATATCATTTTGGTTGATACATAACATTTTTTCCATTGGGGTAGGGTGAGGTAGTGAAGAGTGGTGGTTTTATATTTTCTCTAACATTCAAAATTCAACAGAAGCTACATCCTGCATCAAGTTATGTACCAGATTCCCAGTAATAATATTTGGTTAGTGACTTATTAACAAATTAGAACTGTTTTGACTTGAGACAGCTGAGCACGTAAACACTGATCTTTTGAAAAAAGAAGCTGGGCTGTGACTTAATGAAGACAGACCCACGAGGGCAGCTGTTCTAACAAAGAACAGAAGGCTCCTGCTATATTTCAAAGAACTATTGCTTAACAACCCATTTTTCTTTCCTTTCAGTGTGGGCCCAATTAATTATAATAGCAACACATGCTAAATACCATAATTAATTTTGGTGCAAGCTTTTTGAGGCAGCAATTTGGCTATGGCTTAGGGCTCCCTCAGCCATGTCCAAAACCCAACACTATTTTAGGAGCCAAAAGGGACTTGCAGACAATATGAATTTAACCCAGGGTTACTTGTAGAGCCAAACAAAAACTCCTTTTTTTTTTGGTTTACTTAGAAGAACTTCTACCTGTACCTTCTAAGGGCTCAGTCCTCTATCTTATCCAAACATCTTTGTGCTGAAGTCATGCAAAGCTGCCTTAGAGATGCAGTGGAATTCTCAGGTGGTGCAAAGCTGATGTAGCTAGCTCTGGATGGCCTTTGCCCTCACTCTTCCTGTATTTTGGGACAGAAGAGGTTGTGTTAGAGGAAAGAGGGGAAGAGGCAAGGCCCCCAGCTGTACTGGTTGCAGAGTCTCATCCACTTTAAGAGTCTTATCCATGATAATGCAATACATAATTTTCAGGGAAGAAACAATTGTTTTATGATGTGTTTGTACAGCTCCTAGTACAATAGTGTCCTGACACATGATTGGGATGCTACCACAGTACATATACAAAATATGCACCCTGAGAGGGGGTGGATCTTTGCTAACCAAAACATTCTGGTCACTAGTTCATTTTTATAATTATGTCTGTTGAGATGGATGGCCCAGTCACACATCTCAGAATTATTTCAGGCTGGCTGTAGACTAAGGAAGACATCACTACATCATTTTACATTTGGTTCACATTTTCAAGGTTCTCTCATCAAGTCTGAGATCTACAAGCATTTTGACAATGAAAGCTTATCTTCCGAACATCAGTGGCTATTTTATTTGATGAGCAAAACATTAATCAATAAAAATATCCATTGACACACTTTTCAATATAAGTAGCAATGGATGTTCATGTTAAACAAAAACTGACACTAATAAAAACTTTAAAAAACATGTTTTACATTTTGCTACAGTTTAGAAGTGACATTTTCTAATCTCAAAATTCAGGAATATATTCATTAGGAAGCACTGAAGAATGTTAAAGTGTTCATTTTAAAATAATTTTACCTTAGATCCATACTAACTGATTTACTTATGGACTCCCATAACATTTATTCTGTAGTCAGAATTACTTTTGAAAATTTGGGGAAAATGCACTCATCATTCATACAAACATAAGAATGGCCATAATGAGTAAGACTAATGGCCCTTCTAGCTCTTTATCATGTCTTGTGACAGTGGCCAGTGCCAGATACTTCAGAGGATATAAACAGAACAGGACAATTTTCAAGTGATCCATCCCGTCATCCAGTTCCAGCTTCCAGCAGTCAGAGGTTTAGGGATGCCCTGAGCATGGGGTTGTATCACTGACCATCTTGGCTAATATTAATTGATGAATATATTTTCCATGAGCTTATCCAATTCTTTTTTGAAACTATTTTCACTTTTGGTCTTCACAACATCGTCTGGCAATGAGTTCCACAGGTTGACCATGCAATATGTGAGGAGGTACTCCCTTCTATTTGTTTTAAACCTGCTGACTATTAATTTAATTGGAAGACCCCTAGTTTGTGTGTTATGTGAAGGGGTAAAAAAGGGCTTGTCTACACTAACATTTTATAGTGCTCTAACTTGCTGGCTCAGGGGGGTGAAAAATCACCCCCTGAGCACAGCAAGTCTGAGTGCTTTAAAGTGCTAGTGTAAAGCTGTGCTCTCAGCGCTCAGAGCTAATCTCCTCATGGAGATAGATTACCAGGAGCGCTGGAAGAGCTCTCTCCCAGTGCTCGCGTGTGACCACACTCGCACTTCAAAGTGCTGCTGCGGGAGCATTCCCATGGCAGCACTTTGAAGTTTCCAGTGTAGACATACCCTAACACTTCCCTAATCACTTGCTCCATACCATTTATGATTTTATAGCCCTCTATCATATTACTCCTTGGTTGTCTCTTTTCTAAAATGAACAGTCCAAGTCTTTTTAATCTCTCCTTGTATGGAAGCTGTTCTATAACCTTAATCATTTTTGTTGCCTTTCTACATACCTTTTCTAATTTTAATATATATTTTTGAGATGGGGTAACTGGAACTTCACACAGTATTCAACATGTGGGTGTAGTATTGCTTTATATAGTGGCATTATAATATGTTCTGTCTTATTATCTATCCCTTTCCTAATGGATGCTAACATTTTCCTAAGGGTTCTTAACATTCTGATAGTTTTTTGACTGCCGCTGCATATTGAGTGGATGTTTTCAGAGAACTATGCACAGTGACCCCAAGATTTCTTTCTTGAGAGGTAACAGCTAATTAACATATTTTTGAATGTCTAGTTGGGATTATGTTTTCCAATGTGCGCTGCTTTTCATCTGCTACTTTGTTGCCCAGTGAACCAGTTTAGTAAGATCTCTTGGTAACTCTTTGCAGTCAGTTTTGGACTTATCTTGAGTAATTTTGTATCATCTGAAAATTTTGACACCTCCATGTTTACTCTGTTTCCTAGATCATTTATGATTATGATGAATAGCACAGGACCCAGTACAGATTTGTGGGGGACCCCACTATTTAGCTCTTTTGATTGTATAAACAGACCATTTATTCCCATGCATAACAAAGGGGTTTAATCCCTTCTCTAAATGCAAATGTCAATGCAGTCTTAACTCTGGAGCTATCACAATGACTGTAATCTTTCCTAATTAGAGTTTATAGATTAATACTTTGTTCATTTATTTTACCACATGTATAACTTGAATGTGAAAATAAGGTAAAGAAATGTAACACAGACCAGGTATGTGCACAATGGCATATTTTGTAAAATTAAGTAAATTTTCATAATACAGGAATGCACTAACACTTCAAATGCTCAAAAGAGGCTGCCAATTTTTAGTGCTGATTAAGTGTAGTGTGTAATGATAAGTGTACAAGGAAGTTCTGCTGTATTTATTCTCTATTAACAATGTGCTTTCACTAACCTTCAAGTAGTTTAAAATATATTAAAATATAAAACAAGTGTTTTTGTAGAGTAGTTTGCTGGAAGTGATGTTAATCTCAATTATAGATGTACAGTTGTCTCTGTACCTATTGATTTTTTAAAAAAATAGTTTCTTATATAGCACTTTTCATCAGCATGTCTCAGAGTGCTCCAGTCTTTAACGTATTTATCCTTCCAGCACCTCTGTGAGGTAGGGAAGTATTATTCTTCCAATTTACAGTCACAGAACTAAGGCAAAGAATGGGATCCATGAAGGTATTTGGGCACCTAAACCCCAGACTTTAGATTTATCTTGAGAAATTTTGTATCATCTGCAAATTTTGATACATCCATGTTTCCCCTCTTTCCTAGATCATTTATGACTATGATCCCTAAATCCCAGACTTTGGTGCCTAAAGATGCAGATAGGCACCTTACCTGCTTAGGCACTTTTGAAAAGCCCACTAGTTGCCTAACTCCCAGGAATATTTTAGTTCTCACTTCAAAGCATTTAACTCAAGAGGTTCTCCCGAATCAATGATTTGGAGCAGTTTCTCAAGGGGTCTTCATCAATAACAAGCTTTAAAACAAGCTTGTATGTTATTCTAAAATATATGGACTAGGAAAGATTTTGGGGAAGTTGCATGATCAGTGTTCTATTGTTGGTCAGACGAGGTGATCAGAATGGTCCCTTCTGTTCTTATAATCTATGAAGCCTAAAAATAATGGGCCCAGATCCTCAGTTGGGGTGAATCACTGTAGCTCCATTGGGGTCAGTTCAGTTATGCTGATTTGTAAACTAGCTGAGGTTCTGGCCAGATAATATTGGTGTCAGTGTGTTCCAGAGGCATGTGATTCACATTCCACAGCGATCAATATCCCTGCTTCTCAGCCCAGCCTATACAAGAGAAACCAGCATGTGGCTTCCGGTTTATCTTACAATGGGACAACTGTTCAGACATTGGAATAAATTCCCAAATAAAGACTGGAAACTGATTTTTTAACACTGCAATGCTGAAGCGATGACTGAAACAATACAGCCTGAGCAGAAGGACAATTTCAAGTATTGCAGTCAAGCATTGGTTCATATCTTTATGGTGTGTATTCACGGTGATATTGAAAAATGTGCCCATGGATTGATTTAGCACTTGCACACTGAAAACATTACAAAACTTCATGTATGAGTAATGGGCTCCACCTCATTCAATCAGTTATTCAATAATTTAACAAAAACAATATCTCCCTTAGTGCCCTGATTCTGGACTCTGCCTGTCTTCTGAAAAACCCAAGAGCAAAGGTAGGCCTTGCAGCATGCATTGAGGGTGAACATTATTGCTGTCAGAGAGTTGCCTGTAGTAATTGTTTGCTGTTTTTTCTTAACACATTTTTTCTTCCTTGCCTCTGCATCTCTTAAATAAAATATAACATTAATTTCCTTCTTTGTGTTGCAAGTAAGGGATTTTAGGATATATTTTGCACATATGACATGATACAAATAAAGTTGTATAGTAAAATATATCCAGTAAGACTGTTCATATCATATAGTTGCAATAAATTCCCTTACAAATGAAATGTGGTAGTATATTTATGGCCACCCTCCACTTTCCCTCACACAGAAATGTCCCAGGAAAATTAGTTTTGCTAATCTGTCTCTTCATTTTACTAGGAAAGTGTTCTATATTTGTATCAACTGCAAACTGTCATAATTGGATGTAGCTGGCAGCATGCTGTGTATGTGTGTGTGTGTGCGCGTGCGTAAGTAGTGTAGCATCGTTAAGAAATTTAATACACTCTTAAGTGTCCATTTACTAATAGCAAGTAGCTCTGATAGTTTGGCCATAGAAATCCCTCTTTCAGTTTCAAATGTTCAGTATGTTCTGAATCCTGACAGTCTGTTAGAGATTCCATCTTTCTGTTTTTTATGAGCCATAGCTCCATTCACTGATACTGAATCCCAGAACATTTAGACCCCTTAATTACACAAACAGCTGCACTAAAACAAACAGGAAGCTGAAACTGATATTTTGTGTGGACAAAGCACTAAATTTTAATAATGACAAACTGTTCCTCCAGAATTCAGCACTATTCATGTTCATGACCCTTCTGCTACTGAATCAAAGAAATTTGTAGCTGGAAATTGTACCTCTACTTTTGTTCTATTCTCCTCCTGAATTTTTTTTTTTTTTTTTAATTTTACCATACCTGACTCCATGATCAAATATATTCTAAACACATTTTCTCTGAAGAAAGTCACAAAGGCAATATTTGGAAGGAATCATGCTTCTCCCTTGACTAAAGCAGCAAAAATTAGGCTGATTTACAACATATTTCCCATGACTATATTCATTATAGAGGCGCTGTTACACCTGCAGTGTTCCCATCGATGTCAATGGAAACTGTGTACCTGAATCAAAAGTGGTATGTGGCCTTAGGTTCCACTATTTATTTATTTATTTATTTATTTATTTAATGTGATTAAATGGATAACACTTATAAATTTAAAACTTCTACACAATGCTGCTCTCCCAGTGAGACTAAAGATATTGTATTTATATCTATAAAACCACTTTTAAACACCAAGTAAATCATTATAAACTGTATTTACCTACCAGGGCTGCTTGCAATTGTTTCTTTGGTTGTATATACATGTGATACTGTGTTGCCATTCAGATGTCTATGATTCAGGATGTAGAAAGAGAATTAGAAACTTCTCTGTGAATTATGATTGGTCCTTTTCTTTTCATCTACCTGTAGTATTAATGGGCAGCTCTAACCTCCCAGCCTCTCTCCCCACTCCACAAAGCACACTAGTGTCAATGCATAGCACAGCAAACATCTTGTGACTCCACTGACATTAGCAATCTCGCTGTATGGTAACAATAGGATGGTTTAAGTAACTGAAACGTTAGGTCCAGTTACTAGACAAAACTACGCTTAACGTAAGTGCTTGATGCTACAGCCACTAGGGAGTATATCCAAACCTCCTTGCATTCCTTTGATGTGCTTCCATTGACTTCCGTTAACCCGTGAAGTCTTCAAAAGTCTAGAAGCAATGCAAACCTCCAGCAATGTGAGACTGGAAAGACAACTTCTTGCATGGGACCTCTTTTCTTTGGAAGTCATGATAAGAATTTGTTTTGTCACCAGCTGCATTTTCTCAATGGATTATAGAAAGCTAAAATATTCTCATCCTTGGAGCATCAACAAGTGGACTCTTACTGTGACTTGAGATCGCAACATCGCATCAGATGACTAGGTTTTACTGTCCTGTAGGAGTTTAGTGACCCACTGGCAGGAGTTTTATTAAATTATTTTCTCTACTCTATATCAAATTAATATTAAATTTAATTTATTAAATATTAAATGTATATATTTATTGTAAATTCTACTCTGCATTAAATAAATTTTCCCCACTCTACTCTACATTTTCCTCAATCTACTCTATAAAAACTGCAATTTGGAAGAGGATCATTCACACATGACTTGTTCAGGGCACAGTCAATGCTGATTAGCATAACCTAAAGATGATGTCTGTGCAAACGTATTCAGATGTAGTTGAATAAACATACAAATTGTTTGTGTCATATCTACTCTTTAAAGAGGGCTCTATTTGTGTCGCCTCCACAGCTAATTCCTCATCCTCAATAAATTAAGCTTCTTTCTCCATATTGTTTTAATTTTTCCTAAGTGACAGCTTTGCATACAGTGGGTAAAATCCTGGCTCTATTGAAATCAATGGTAAAACTCTCACAGACCTAATATTTGGCTTTCATTCCTTCTGTTTCTCTGCAAGATGTGTGGGAGAGAAAGGAGAAGGAAGATGTGAATAAAGTGAGATATTTAATAAAATATGTCTGGAAAATTTGGTATCTACAAGCTATTGAATTCTACAATCAAAATTATTCACTGTTTATCTAAAAATCTTTGCTCCAAGTCAACATTTACCTTTTTGTTGTTGAAAATTTTAACCGTGAACTTATCCATTGGCCTGGTTGTAGTCCTGTTACATTCTCTTCACTTGTGTGCAGTTTATATCAGAAGAAAGTTCCCGAGTTAACATGGGACTTTTCTTTCAAATTCTACAAACAGAATCCTGTGGCTATCAGTATATAATTTTCTAGCACTGTCATTAACCGATGAAGATGTTTAATATCTTGGTTACATTTTAAACCATACTAAATCCTTAAATTATATCTAGTCCCTTAGGGCTTGAAGACCCTTCCCATGGGAGCATCACTTCCCATGGAAGTAGTCCTATTGGTGGTGGTAGCACCACAAGAGTGAGAAGGGATTGCTTTTACTTTGTACTTTTTATGTGGGAGTCTCAAAATGTGAAAAAAGTATTGTAAGTACAATAGAGCATGTAGGACTATATTTCTCCATTGTATTATTAGGAAAATGCTTCAATCAATTTTTAAATCTGTTACTTTTGAAAATTCTGACTAGTGACTTTAGAACTGCACACAAGTTGGTATTTGAAAAGAATTTTTTAACTCTCTAACTCTCGTACCTCCTGTTTTCCTCCCTACTGAAGTTTCATCAAAAGTATTGTAAATGGAAGTTTATTTTATTACGTATATATGGCTTATGAGCCTTCCAAAGAAAGAAAGAGTAAGAAACTACCCTCCCCCCAAAAACCCCTCCCCCCAAACTACACACTTCAGTCTTTTTTTCAAATTAAAAGTGTGGCTTTATCTTGATGTACAGGTCCATGCTGCTTTTACTACCAATTTAAAGTTATGCAAATTGCACCAGATGGTTGGGAGGGGCTATTTTCTTGAGTCAGTTTTGTACACTAGCCATTTCAGACAATATTTTAGAGGCATCAAACAAACATCCTCGAAGGGTCTCCAGATCAATGGTTCTCAAACTATTTACTATTGTGATATGCATATGTAACTTTTTATATGTTAGGTGGGCTGCATCCACACTATTTATCTATATCTCTGTATAGTTATATATACTACCTTGTACATCTACCAAAAATAAGGTTCATTTCAACACTGGCAAATGTCTACCAAGAATATTTTAAGTTAGCAAAATAAGTCAAACAATTAACAGTTACAATTAATTAATTTACTGTAAGGGTGGCGTGGCGTGGTGTATTGTCACCCTTACTTCCACATTGCTGCAGCCAGTACGGCTGGGCTGAAAGCCCAGAGTGCGCAGCTGTGGGGCCTGCCTCCAAAGATAGGAAGCCCCACCTGGTGCAGGATGCCCTCTCTGCCCCCAGCCAGGGACTGTCCTCCATGAACCCATCCCTCCCCATAGACTGCCTCCAAGGCCAGAGACTGCCCCCCATCATCCACTCCCCGGGACTGTTCCCCCAGCACTCAGACCCCACCCACCTCTGGGCTGGCACACTTGGCTGCCCTGCAGAGATGGTGTGCACTGATTAGGGGATAAAGCCCCCTCTCCCCGGGATTGCGCCTCCAGCATCCAGTCACACACTCAAGGTCTGTCCCTTATGAACTTATCCCCCACCTTGGGACTACCCCTCAGCAACTGCCCCCAGCACCCCCATCCAGGGACTACATCTCCCTCCCTGTACTCACAGGTCTCCTTCTTTGGGTGCAGCGTGGTCCTAGTGACAGGGAACCTGCTTCATCTGGGGTTACTGGACCCATGATCCCACAGGGTGGTGGGTGCTGAGCATCCTGGCCTCATGCTGATGCTGCTGGGCCTGATCCTGCCATGGAGGGAGGAGGCTGACACCACTGGGCCTGATCCTACACTGCCCCATTTTTGCACCCCTGCCAGCTCTGAGCCCCAGGCAGCTGCCCCTCCTTACAAGCCTTAGTTATGGCACTGAGAATGTCACATGAGCTGCAGCTGTGTGTTAACTGGGCCACATGTTGAGAACCACTGCTATAGACCCATGTAGGCCTTCTGCTTTTAAAGATGATGAAAGGAGTTCAAACACAAGATTATCTAATCAGCAGCTCACAACGAAAGTACATTTTCGCATTGCACACCCCCTATTAACATCTAGCAAACTACAAGTTACTGAACTGGTTTTCTAACCTCCTAGGCCAAAATCCACAGCTGGTTAAATCACCATAGCTTCAGAGACCTGGTCCCCTTTTGTGTTGTGTCAACTTCTAATATCAATTTATATCCCACTCCTATCTATAATCAGTCCTGAAGTAATTTCTGTGACTTCAATGGGAGCACTCATGTGTTTGTGATTAGTGAGATAAAACATAAACATAAAAACTCTCCCTCTTAACTTTATGAGGAATATTTTCCAGATCTTATTTGTATGAGAAAAGTCTTTTTGTAATGTTCTCCTATGAAATTCACATGAATGTATTTTGCACAATTCCATCTAATTGATCATAATTCTAAATTATATACTGCACAGGTTTTTTGTGGATTAATATTTAGGTTTTAGTGCTGGTGCCATTTAAGAGAGAACACCACCACTGACTATAGAACAATTTGACCCAAACTGATCCTATTTAAGTTTCTCAATGCACCACATTCCTGACCTGCAAGTCCCTTACTGTTCTAATCCAGGGCCCCTCTTGAGTAAAGACTGTCAATCATGGCAAATTTATGGTGGTTTTCTTATGTGGACTCCTATCTACTCTAAGCTATAGATGGAACTTGTTAAATTTTTATCATGAGGGTAATATCTCACATTTGAGCCCATGACTCCCAGGGTGAAGGGCAAACAAGCTCATGCCACCTTGCTTCAAATGTAGTAGATATTATTAAAAAATAATGATGATAGATCAAATAAGAGTAATTAGAAATCTCTTATCTGACCAGTGCTGAAAATGGAAAGGGGGGAAAAAAGGAAGGGGATTTCTCTCTCCTTTTACTTCAAAAGACTGCAGAAATAGTCCCCTAATTTCATTTGGATTAATAAACAGCACATTAGGGGCATTTGGTTACAAGAGAGAAGAGCATGGTAAAAGAATGGCGGAGAGAAAAGTACTATTACTATTTAGGAGACCAAATTGAAGCAGCATTTTATTGGTATGATTATTATTCTTATCTGAACTGGTTGGAGACTGAGAAATTAGCTGACTCTAGTAAAGTGGGCAAATTTACCCTTTATTCTAAGGCACAAACACCTCTTTTCTGGTAACCTTTGGGCTAGATGAGTTAGGATAGCTAAAATTGTAAGTTATACACCTTTGCCCTACCTCCCACACATAACACAGCTTTCTTTGATAGATGCACTAAAAGTTAAATTACTCAAATATCCATAATAAAGTTTAACATTTGAACATCTTAATTTTTCCACTCAAATCTTCAACTCCAATAAAGTGTTATGGAAAATAACAACAAAGCATTATATTGCCTTGCTAAATTTGAAACTAGACAGGCTAGTCATTATTTTCTAATGATATGGCCTACACTGCCACTGTAATAGCTGAGCATCTGCAGGTAAAGAGTGAATTTTATCCTCACAATATTCCTATGGGATAAGGATGTATTACCTCCATTCTACAATGGAGGAAATGAGGCACAGGGTCAGTTAAAGCGTTGCCAAAGTTTATATCGGAAGTCACTGGAGGAGTTCAGAAGTCATCCTAGGTCTTCTGAGTCCTAGTCCAGTGCCCTATCCAGCAGGCTTCCCTTACTACCTCATTATACATATCAACATGCTCCTTTTGTCTGTCTCCTCTCTAAACTATAGTCCTAATTTGCTAAAATGAAGGTATTAGTTATTCCAGAAAAAATCTTCTCCCAAATATTTCACCTCACACTGAAGCTTAGTCGATATATTACTTCATGTAATCCTGAGGAATATGGATGTACTAATAAAATTTCAATTTGTGTTAAGCATAGGCTCATCTGATAACATTGTAGCTATCTTATCCCCTTTAGGTTATGTGAATTGTTTTCTATTCAAAACAATCTCTCTGGAAGAATTGTGGAAAGTCAAATATTAGGATACAAATATGGTGAACAGACAAACATTACAAGATTTTAGTTTCATTTAAAAATACAAAGTAAATGCCCACTTTAGCACTACTTAGAATGGATGACGCTCCTACTAATATTGTTCAAATGACTTATTATTAGCACTGTAGTTTACTAGAGAAAAAATATTCTTACACCAGGGGGCTTTCCGTTTTAGTAACGGAAAAAATGAGTAAGCTAAAAGAGGGTACATGTGACAAATACTTGGAAACATGGCTGCCCATTTTACTCTAAAGTTTCATTTTTGAATCTCTTTCCTTATTGAAAGGGATATTAATATTTCTTCTCTCCTTACCGATATTAGTTTGATCCATGTGTGACATTGCACTCTATGTGGTTTTATGAAAATATGCTAATGAGTGTGAATATAATATAACTGAAATATGCTTCATGCAAAAGGTCTCTTGTAAGGTGTCATTACAAAGCTTATCATCTATTGAGTGTGGTCATCCTATCTGTATAAATGTATCACTCATATCTGAAACTAGAAATATGAAATATAACTTTGAGGTCCTATTGTAGTTATGCAAAGTGTGGGCCATTAATGGTGATTTGGAATCATGAATCGTCAACCAGGACAATTGCCTGTGGATAGTTCTGTTTGCTTTCAGGCCTTCCTGTGAGTCAGGCTGGGAGGAATGAGAGCTTCAAGTCCTACACTGACATGTGATCATGTCACCTGAACTGGAATCCATCTTCAACCTGGTGCTTTTCCATTTAGAAGGAGAGGTGGAAACACACAGATAGACAAACGATTCCTGCTGGAATTGTGCCCAGACTAGGAAGGCATCCAGTCTGTGACAGAAGCTTATTGAAACATCTCTGAGAGTGAGATTTTATCTCTGTTCATTTCTCTTACTTTATTAGGCATAAACTTGTGTGTTTTATTTTATTTTGTTTGGTAATTCACTTTGTTTGTCTGTTATTACTTGGAACCACTTATATCCTATTTTTTGTATTTAGTAAATCACTTTTTACTTATTAATTAGTACAGTGTTTACTTATTAATTAAAACAGAGGGGGGGGACAGCTGTGCATATCTCTCTATATACAGGGTGAATAATTTATGAGTTTACCCTGTATAAGCTTTATACAGGGTAAAAAAGATTTATTTGGGGTTTGGACCCCGTTGGGAGCTGGGTACCTGAGTGTTGGAGACAGGAACACTTCTTAAGCTGTTTTCAGTTAAGCCTGCAGTTTGTGGGACATAGTTCAGACCTGGGTCTGTGTTTGCAGGAGGCTAGCATGTCTGGCTCAAATGAGGCATGGTTCTGAAGTCCCAAGCTGATAGGGAAAACGGGCTAAGAAGTAATCACAGCACATCAGTTGGCAGTTCCCAAGGGGGTTTCTGTGATCCAACCTGTCACACCATGTGCCCTATAATTTGTTTTGAATATAATGGCAAGGGGACTCTGCAGCACCCTCTTTTCCTTTCCCCCTCTCCAGGACCCCATAAAACCTATACAGTTCACAGTATTTCAGTCAAAATTACCCATTCATGGTGGGAATCTAACTTATTTAATCTTGTATAGAATCTCTAGTGGCCCTATAGACCACAAATCCTTTCCTCTTAACTAAGGGAACATCACAGCCCTCCTTCTGGGACCGGGGCTGTTCTTCTCCCTGATCTCTTTGACTCACCCGTCATCAGTTCCACTCAGGCTAGCAACAAAGTCCTTCACAAAGCAAAACTTGCTCCTCATAGTCTCAAACAAACAAAGTCCTTCTACCAAACCAAGACCCTCCTTCCCAAGGGAGCCGGTTTGCCCTCCTCTGATTCAGTCACCACTCTCAGGCTTTACTTAGAGCTCAGCCTTGTGGCTCTGACTCCTAAACTCCCCCATTATCAAGGTCTTCCCTGAAGAAGCTCTTCCCACTCTTTGCAATTTCTTCAGCTTTCTTCTCTTCCTGCAGCATCTTACTGCCCTTTATAGGAGAATCACCTGATCCAGCTCAGGTGTGCCTCTTTAGTAGTTAGGGCTGGCTAGCGTCAGGCCCTCCAGCCTTCAAAAGGTGAGCCACCCTGTTACATGGAGCTATGTGAAAATGGTTTATCTTGGTCACATGTAACTCTAAAAACAACATTTTGAAAATTAATAAAAGATATTACAAGAGAGTGAGCATTCAAGAAGATTCTCACAGATCTTCAAATTAATGTTGCTTCTTTTCGCTCATTTTTTTCTTGTCATCTTCAATTACAATCTCTTAATCTTTGTTGATTTTAAAAAATTTAATTTAGTTGCAAGGAATATTCATGTATTCACTTAAAGAGAAGTGTGACTACTCAGTTCCTTGATGACATCATTGACCAAAGAAAGAAGGAGAAGAATTACAGTGGGCTTGATTGAGGAATTTAAAATGATTTCAGGTAATGAAAGCCAACCAGCTTTTTCCTTTATATTGTCTTCATAATCCTTTGAGCTCCTGCTCACTATGAGTGATGCGCACCCAGATTCAGAGGGACCTTGCATAGAGTGGGCTCTGCACTAGCTCTGAACAGACCAGTTAAGAGGCAGCATTATAGTGGGTATGAAAGAACCCATAAAGTTCATATTTATGTGGCTATATGGTATGAGCAGATAGTGGATACTATTTCAGTCAGAACAATGGCCAGAGAACCTGACACTAGCTTGCATATTGGGGTTCATGTGATTTCACCACTCTGCTCGATTCACTATCCTGTAAAAAACCCAATTATTCAAGTTTTTTTTAAAGGAAGGGTAAATTTCACCCTCAGCTTGTATATGATCATTTGTAAAATCCTGACATGTAATAAATAATGAGACAGCTTAGTCAATAAAATTATTTAAGATCATCCAACAGGGATCAGCATTTAACTGTAGATTAAATATCTCTGCAGCAAAAGTAATTAGTTTTTAGAATTTCCAAAACCTCTTAAGGGAACTATTGAATGGGCCCCATCCCCCTCTTTTATAGTTACTGAGATATTTCATCCAGTTTGACTTTTATGCTGATGAAAACAAACTGCTATTAAATTCCTTTGAAAGAATCAAAACAGGATGCCTATGTGTCAAGCAATATTAAACCTCAAAGTTGTGTAAACCCCAAAGGATATGGAGCTATATAATGAAGTGCATATTTGCTGAATCCATGTAATACCAATATGTTTATGATTTTTGTTTAAAAACAACACAACGTGTTAATCAAGACTATATGTAAACAACTGAATGGCATTCAGTAGGAATCCATCAGCAGGAAGCCACATACTAATAACAATAGTAGTAAATAGTCATAAACATTTCATTTGATCAGAGTGGTCTATACACAGCTATTTATGCATCTGACACTGATATTTCTACATACATGCAGCAGATCACCTAATAAAACAAAAGAGTGACAATGCTGCCTGTGGGAGCCAGCTGAGGTCACTCAATTAGGGTGAACTGCAAACAGAACAGGGCAGACAAATCCCCAAAGTTGGTGGATATTCCAACACTTGGATTTACCAAGCCAGCACAAAACAGCTCCTATAGTACCTCACTAGTTACTCAGAAGTTCAAATAATGCAGTTTCCTTAAAGTACCCATCCTAAGGCCTCCAGCCAGACACATATGACAAACATATGATGCTAAATTCTGAAAAATCTTATTTCGTCATACAAAAGAAAAGACCCAGGTCAAATTATAACTTAGATCTTACCCAAAATACACACTTATCATCAATTCTTATTAACTAAACTAAAATTTATTTAAAAAGAAGAGAGAGAGAGAGTGTGTGTTGGTTAAAAGATCAATATACATACAGATTTGAGTTCAATTCTTCAAGTTCAGATACATATCAGAGACGAGTTTGTAGTTGCCAAAAGTCCTTTTAGAAATACTCCATAGGTTATAGTCCAATGTCCTAAATCAGAATCACTAATCTAGAAATAGCAAACCCTATTATTCTCTCTTACCAATGTATATTTTCAGTGCTATCTATGTCTCGAGAATTCTCCAGTTCCTGAGAAAGTTCCAGAGTGAGTGTTTCAGGGAGAATAGCATATAATCAACTGCTCTGAGACAAAGTGAATATAATTATTTATTATGCTCCAACAGTGCACTTGTTGTCCACTGTTGGAGCATAATAAAGAAATAAAGAAAGAAAGATATGGGGCATGATTCTCCCTTGACTTACATACATTTTTACACCAGTGTAACTCATTGAATTGAACCATTACGCTTTGTAGCTGCATTAGTTGTGAAAGTAAAAAAAAAAAAGTTGCTTGAGTCCCATCACCTAAGTGCTTGAGCTCTGGCACCTCTTTAGTTACAAATTAAGCACTGCATCTTAGACATCTAATCATGGATGTACTGCTGCTAAGTCAGATTCCATGTGACAAAAACTGAACTCGTCTTTAAACCCTCCCCTGTTGTTTCAGGTATTCACCCTACAACACGTCTTTCCTCGTCAGCTCTACTGCCAAAACTCTTGTTCATATGTTGGTCATCTTTCACTCGGACTACTATGTCCTTTGTCCTCTCTAGTCTTCCTGATCCTCATTTGCTCCCTTCCATTTCATGCAAACGCCTGCTGCTAAAATAATTTTCTTCTTTGGCTGCCCTGTTCATATTACTCTCTTCTTTGAATCTCTTCAATGGCTCCACTTCATCTTCCATCATCAAGTTGAAGCTTTTCATCCAAACCTTAAGAAACTGCATGGTACTGCTTCTGTTTACCTCTGTGCTCATCCTTAATCCTTCTTTTGCTTTTCTCTCCCTTTCTAGGCCTTGTTCTTCCCACTCTCATTTTGGACCTTATTCTAAAATCAATGGTCCTCACACTTAGTAGTTTCCCTTTTCAAGTATCTTCTCTTTCTTTAAATATCTTCTCATAATTTCAGCTAAGCTGAAAGGTGCTGGGGCTCAGAGCTGGCAAAAATTAAGCACTGCTAAGATGGAAGTGATAATTGTGGTTACTGGTTCTAATTGTGTTTTGAATGACGTAATGAATTACATATGTTGCCACTAGTGCAGCACTCTGTAGTTTCTGTGTGGAAGTCCCTCTGAGGTATAGTTGTATTCCCAACGACAATATTGTGCAAGTTCACATATAGCATATAAATGGCTACATAACAACTATAAATCAGCCCCTTTAATCTGATACCTCTTATAAACACTGATTAAGTTTTTTCACCAAGGATGTTTTCTTTTAAACTACAGAGAAAGAAATCTCAAGAAAGTTGATGTGAACTGGAGATGGGGAAGATATGTCATCCATTTTCATAACTCTCCTATTGTCAGGTTGCTATTCTTGCAGTTTTATGAAAAGCTGCCTGCTTTATGCTGTACAGTATCTATAAATGATGATTAATTAATCCATTTTGGTGCCCTACTCTAAGCAAACAAACCTCTGAGTTAATTTAATTCTCCACTCTTGCTTTCAGGGGAAAAAATCAGTTCACTGGAGGATATAATATTCTTAAATCAGCCATTTTCCAATTAATTTTGAATGGTGAACACAGCAGTTGCAATTTTATTCTTGTTCATTTACTTCTATTAAGGATTCATTTTAGGTAATCAGAGAATTTTGAATCAGCTCTTTTTTACCTTAAAGGTTTGTTTCTGACACTTTAATGAATTAGTTTATAGTGTGTGCTTGAAGGTAACCATTTTTTTATCCAACAATCCTCTAGTTGGCATAGTTATTTATTAGTATTTCTGCTATCACATAACTTGTAACTAATTCTGATGAAGTAATTTCAAGTATGTGGTGAAGTATAAGCTTCCATAAAAAATGGAAAATGTTATGTAATGGAATTTGTAAGAAAGGAAGAAAGAACACACATTATCCTTGAGAGATTTTCTCTGTGCTCTGAGTTGGAAGTTAATTAGTTTCAAAATATGATGCTGCTAAAGGCAGTCTCTGCAGACTAATACTTTGCTGTATAACCTCTCTCCAGTTAAAGTTGGGTTGGTGTAATGGAGGGAGAGAGAGAAAGAAAGATTTATAAAGAAAAATGTTTCAAAAAGCCTGAGCAATGAGGAAACAGATTAAATCATGCACCTGGAGTTGGACGATAAAGTGGCCTCACCTTTTATGTCTGCGCCATAATTTTTCTGTCATGTTGTCAGTACTTACAGGACTTCTTGTTATGAAAGAAGGTATCCTGGGAAGGGGATGTAACTGTGCAGTAGATAAGAGTTCTTTTGTAGTGAGCTATCTTTCAGTACAAATGTAAGTTGGTTGCATTGAACTGAAATATATGTCATGGCAGAAAGAAGTGAAAGTGTTTGTACTGCCACACACATGTAAGGTATTGGTGTTTTGTGTACATAAGAGAAATACAGCACTATTACAGTTTCCGGTTGCATCTGCCTCTTCTTCATGCAAAACGTAAAGATTGCCTTCTTTGCATACGTTTACACTGCAATAAAAAACCCGTAGCACACCAAGTCTCAGAGCCCGCATCAACTGACTCAGGCTCATAGGTTTCGGGCTCTTGGACTGCAAGTTGCATTGTAAGTGTTCAGGCTATGAGATCTACCCACCTCATTGGGTTTCAGAACCTGGGCTCTAGCCCAAGCCTGAATGTCTACACTGCATTTTTTAGCTCTGCAACCCAAGAGTCACAAGCAAAATCAGGTGACCCAGGCTTGCCGCAGCTATGCTTTGGATCTTGTACTACATTTTACATGTATCCTTTAATTCTGTCACTTGGAACGGTGTACCATGAAAGCTGCTCTGCACTGGCTGACCCCTGAGATAACATCCATTGGGGGTCCGCTGGTGTGGAGTGGATTGCGGAGTCAGGGCCTTAGTTTGTATTAGTTACAGCATGGGCCTAATTCTCTCTTATTATATTGCCACTTTATACTACTCATGTGTAATTTACATACACATTAAGGACCATTTACACTGCCAGAGTAGTTTAATGGGGCTTTAATATAAGTGCGAATTAGGCTCATTTTTAAAAAATCTGGTTGGTTTGTTTTAACGATCATAAATATATCAGGAATCTCAATTGCATTAGGTGAAATTCTGACCCCACTGAAATCAATGGAAAACTCTCATCAACTAAGGGAAGGCCAGAATTTCATCCATCATGTTATGGTTCCCTGAACACCTCAACTCACACAATCAGGCCCAGTAATTCCTATTAACTAATATTTCTTAATACTCCAGAGTATTTTGAATGCTGTCCTTTTCTTTCCTTTCTTTTTTTTAAAAAGATATGCAAAGCCATTTTATTTGCAGGACCCTGGTTAGAACTGCATTATGAATCACTTTTGGATTACAGTCTATTTCCTTCAATGCCCAAGGTTATTTTTTTTATTATTCTTTCTGCAGCTATACTCAGAGAAACAAAGCAAATAAAAAAGAAATATTACTAACACTCAAGACATTTTCATAATAATACCCCCCAAATCTCTTGTGAGAAGCATAAATTAACACCTCTCTGCATTTACTTTTAATATTCTGAAACAATACTGTGCGAGTCTCATCTGTTTTAGTGATGAGAGAGAACTAGAAAATAAAATGAACAAAGTGTTCTAAGTATGGTACATGTGGGATATGCATAATCTGCATCTAACAAACTGAAAATGAACAATAACCCTTTAGTCACAGTGATATGTTTAAAATGTAAATATATTTAAGTGGCCTTAAAAATTAAAAATGTCCCATGATGCTTACAAAGAGTTTCCCTTTTTTTGCTGTGGGTGATCATTTTTTGTTCAAAGTTAGAATAATAATGTATATGACTATGAATTGGCCATAGCTCCTGCATAGCTGAGTTTGAAGTTAGCTTCCAGTCATGAATCTGACATTCACTGTCTTCACCTAACTTTGCAAAGAAACAAATCTTTCTGAAATTTTATATGACACATCTCATCTCTGGGGAGAGCTTCTCATGGATGTCTGGTAAAAAAAAGGGGGGGGGGAGGATTTAAAATTACCATCTTAAATTCTTTTTAGTATTTTCTAACTTTTTCTTGTCTTTTCTTTTTGCTTTTAGTATCTGTAAAATGGCTTGGTCTACAAATTCCAAATGTGATTTTTTGTTTAGCCTAAGGATATAATACTTTTAGGCCTTGCCTACATTAGGAAACTGGGAGATTACCTATGCCAACAGGAGAAGCCCTCCCTTAAGCATAGGTAGCATCGTCACTGAAACGATACAGTGGTGCACCTGCAGCGGTGCAGCATTTTAAATGGAGACATACCCTTAGCATATGGAACTGAGAAGGGAACTCACAAACACTTACAAACCCATAAGACCATCCTGTGATGTCCCACACTGAGGGCAGGTCTCATTAAAGCAAAGTTATATTAAAAAGGAGCCAATGGAACGACAAAGAAGGGGAAAAGAAAGAGGAAGCAGTTGTTCAGCTCAGATCGTGTGTGCCACTGGGTCAGGAAGCAAGGAGGAACTGTAAGTCCCACCATCCCTCCTCCCCCACACCAAAACCCCAGCATGTGCATGCATGCCTGGCTGCAGCAAGTTTAAAATACCTCTGTTGCTTTCTGGAATTCTTGAACCAAACTTTAGAGAATACCAGTTCAATTCTTTAAGGTTGTGATAGACTCAGAGGTGAGTGTGTCTTGAAGGGTCAATATGTTGTATTTTGTTTCATTTCTCCTTGGGTCACACTTATAAAGAGCTGTGCTGACATATACACACAGGGTTTAAAATTATTTTACATATTTGTAGGTTAACAAGCTACTGACTCCAGGGATGGATTGGAGTGAGAGGGTGAGGAATAGGTGATGGAGGGACAGGAGGGAGACTGCTTCAGGGGGCCAGTAGACTGAAACACACCGAGTGGAGTTGCATGGTTTTGCAGTTAGCTGGTTTTGGATTCTGGGTCATGAAGTGGAGCCAAAAACTGGAAACCATCACTGGGTTGTAGCAATGAAATCCAGTTAAGTGATAATAAAAGCATCAGAACAATTTTCCTACTTTTTCTGAACATGCCTGCAGTTATTTTTACAAGGGCCATTGATTTCTGAAGTATGCTGCTTCTATTGTAGCTTACTGACTTAGGGCTTGTCTCCACTACCATGCAAGGTTGATCTAAGATTCACAACTTCAGCTACGTGAATAGTGTAGCTGAAGTTGATGTACTTAGATCTACTTACAACAGTGTCTTCACTGTGGTAAGTTGACAGCTGATGCTCTCCCATTGACTCTGCTTGCGTTTCTCATTCTGCTAGAGTACCGGATTTGACAGGAGAACACTCAGTGGTTGATTTATCGCGTCTATACTAGACACAATAAATCAACCTCTCCTGGATCAATCACTGCCCATCGATCTGGCCAGTAGTATAGACAAGCCCTATATAAAGTGATCCTTTGTTGGCTGAAAGAAAGATTTTAGGATAAATAACTCTCTTTCTCTTATTTGTGAGGAGATAATATTTAGAGCCATATTTATTAACTTATCTTGTGGGTTAAACCTTTATGAGTCTGACCTTTATATGCTGTGAAGCAAGGGAGTAAGGGAGATGAGCATGAAAACAGATATTGTGAGACCTTGTGGACATTCAAGATGTGATATATAGTACAGTCTGTATGAGTGTGCTTTAAATATGTCTGAACACTTCTCTGGTGACTGAACAAAGAGCACTGATATAGGAATATAGGGCAATCACACATGGTTTTGAAACTGGTTTGTGGACATAGAAAATATTTCTTAATTTTATATTTCAGAATGGGAGTCTCCAAATGAGTTGCTGAATGAGAAAATGACCCTCTGCTATTTAAAGTATTTCAATTTGGGGGGAGGGTAGCATTAAGTTTTATTGCACTGAAAATGCGAACATTTTTGTACTAATAAATGTAATTTCTGGAGAAAGCTTCCACTTATGAAAAAAAAGAGCCTTGCGTGTTACTATAGACCACATTTTTTAAAGCAAAAGAAGAGGTTTTATTTAATTAATCCCATTAGTTCCATGAACCTAGTACTCTTTTGGATAATGAGGATAGTAGATGATAGACATGATCTTGAGTGTTTTTTTGAAAATGTATTAGTCTGTGATTATCAGATCACAATTCTTAGACCAGCCATGTAAAGCTCTGTTTCAAATGGAAGCAGGAAGCTTAAAGGTTGAATTTAATGCTAATTAGCTTCTGTTTTATCTGTACGAAGAATGGCAGAAAGGGAGGCCTACACAGTCAGTTAAAGCCGGTGTGTGTGTGTTTGTGTGCGTGCTTCTCTTCCACCTGTACCAAGAATGACAAAGAGGGAGGCTTACACAGTCAGTTAAAGGTGTGTATGTGTGCAGATGTGTAAAAGCAGGTAGATGTTAGAGGAATGAGTAGGAATTTTAAAACATATTGTGGGAATGGGCAAAATAGTACTAGCTAGAATCTTCTGATGAGTAGCTAAGTGACCACTATAAACAAAAAAAACCCATTGATCATCACACTTACTGTCACAGATATAACAACTACTGCAAACACATCAAAAATCTGTTATCTACAGCCAGGCACTCAGACAACAAAGAATATGCTCTAAGGAGTAGGTCCAGAGAACACACCTTAACACATTTTTACAGTGCCTTCACCAAACAAGGACTCCATCGTGGGACCAGCCACCTAAATATCCTGAGAGAATCTATTTCAATATTGGGGGGAGTGGAGGAGAATCCTCTGATTGCATACACTCAGTTGTCACCTACTACCTCATATTGAAACCCTTATAGGTTATCATTAAACTATTAGAGCCCATACTTGATGAGGATCACATCCTGAAAGAAATTTTTCAGAACCCCCGCTTCTGGCTTTCAAATGACCCTCCAGTCTCTCCATCGTCAGAAGCAAGTTCCTCGCAGACCAGGATCCACCAACTTAAAGCAGCACCAGATACAAAACCAGACATATCTTCAATTCTATCAATACCACCCACCCCTTCACAACATACTTCTCAAGATCAATGGGTTCTACCACAACACATGGTGTACCTCTTCCCATGCACTAAATGCCCCAATAACAACTATGTAGGTGACACCAGACAATCACTATGCTCTTCAATTAACTCACAAAATGATAAAAGTAAAAAACACCATATTACCCATGAGTAAGTACTTTTCACAAAGCAATTAAGAACATAAGACCATAAGAAAGGCCATACTGGGTCAGACCAAAGGTCCATCTAGCCCAGTATCCTGTCTACTGACAATGGCCAATGCCAGGTGCCCCGGAGTGAGTGAACCTAACAGGTAAAGATCAAGTGATCTCTCTCCCGCCATCCATCACCGCCCTCTGACAAACAGAGGCTAGGGATACCATTCCTTACCCATCCTGGCTAATAGCCATTAATGGACTTAGCCTCCATGAATTTATCCAGTTCTCTTTTAAACCCTGTTATAGTCGTAGCCTTCACAGCCTCCTCAGGCAAGGAGTTCCACAGGTTGACTGTGCGCTGTGTGAAGAAGAACTTCCTTTTATTTGTTTTAAACCTGCTGCCCACCAATTTCAATGGGTGGCCCCTCGTTTTGCTATTATGGGAACAAGTAAATAACTTTTCCTTATTCACGTTCTCCACGCCACTCATAATTTTATACACCTCTATCATATCTCCCCTTAGTCTCCTCTTTTCCAAGCTAAAAAGTCCTAGCCTCTTTAATCTCTCCTCATATGGGACCCGTTCCAATCCCCTAATCATTTTAGTTGCCCTTCTTTGAACCTTTTCTAATGCCAGTATATCCTTTTTGAGATGAGGAGACCACATTTGTACACAGTATTCAAGATGTGGGCGCACCATGGATTTGTGTAAGGGCAATAAGATATTCTCCGTCTTATTTTCTATCCCTTTGTTAATGATTCCTAACATCCTGTTTGCTTTTTTGACTGCCGCTGCACACTGCATGGACATCTTCAGAGAACTATCCACGATGAGTCCAAGATCTTTTTCCTGATTAGTTGTAGCTAAATTAGCCCCCATCATATTGTACGTATAGTTGGGGTTATTTTTTCCAAAGTGCATTACTTTACATTTATCCACATTAAATTTCATTTGCCATTTTGTTGCCCAATCACTTAGTTTTGTGAGATCTTTCTGAAGTTCTTCACAGTCTGCTTGGGTCTTAACTATTTTGAGCAGTTTAGTATCATCTGCAAACTTTGCCACCTCACTGTTTACCCCTTCCTCCAAATCATTGATGAATAAATTGAATAGGATTGGTCCCAGGACTGACCCTTGGGGAACACCACTAGTTACCCCTCTCCATTCTGAAAATTTACCATTTATTCCTACCCTTTGTTCCCTGTCTTTTAACCAGTTCTTAATCCATGAAAGGATCTTCCCTCTTATCCCATGGCAACTTAATTTACATAAGAGCCTTTGGTGAGGGACCTTGTCAAAGGCTTTCTGGAAATCTAAGTACACTACGTCCACTGGATCCCCCTTGTTCACATGTTTGTTGACCCCTTCAAAGAACTCTAATAGATTAGAAAGACATGATTTCCCTTTACAGAAACCATGCTGACTTTTGCCCAACAATTTATGTTCTTCTATGTGCCTGATAATTTTATTCTTTACTATTGTTTCAACTAATTTGCCCGGTACAGATGTTAGACTTACCGGTCTGTAGTTACCAGGATCACCTCTAGAGCTCTTTTTAAATATTGGCATTACATTAGCCAATATTTAAAAAGGGCTCTACAGGTGATCCTACATACTTGACCACTCAGTCCTCATCCTCAAAGGAAACCTACACAACATCTTCAAAAGATGAGCCAGGGAGCCTAATTTCATATTTTTGCTAGACACTAAAAATCAATGATTTAATAAAGACACTAGATTCATGGCTTATTACAACATTCTGTAACCTACTAACCTCCTCTTTTTGTTCTATGACTGCAGAGGTGTTAACTGACCACTTCATCTTGAATGGTGTCTTACAGTATGCGCTAACTCATGCTGAACAAACAGCTCCAAGTATATTTAGCTGTGACACTCTGAATACCTTTTCCAGACCTGAAAAAGAGTTCTGTGTAAGCTCCAAAGCTTGTCTCTCTCATAAACAGAAGCTGGTCCAATAAAGAATATTACCTTACTATAGTGTAAAAAGTAAAAAGGGCCATATTTACACTCCAGGTAAAAAGGGTGTCATAAGTGTGAAGTAGCCTAGAATTAGTGTTTACCTGTAAGGGGTTAAGCTAAAGGTAACCTCAGAGGTGGACAACTGACCAATGAGAAATTCCTCAGGAGACAAAGGATTTTAAGTTTCAGTTTCTCTCTGGGTCTCTCTCTGTTCACCTCGGCTATGGGATGAACACAGCTATGTCTTTCACTGTAACTATAAGATTCTATCAAGTACTGTAGTCAGTAAGTTTACCTTCTTTTTATCACTTGGAGGGTTCTCAGTGGTGAGTGTTGGCTGGGTGCTTCTTGAGATTGTAAGCTTCAGCAGAGATATCAACAGTGGGAGAAAGTTGCCTCGGGGGAGAGGTTTGGTTTCTGAATCCTTTTGTTGATTATGGTAGATGCTGTTCTATTGATGGTTATAAGAGATTTATTCCTTTCTTCTTTTCTTTTATTAAAATCTTTCTTTTAAGAATCTGGCTGCTTGTTTTCCATTGTGTAAGATCCTGGTTTTGGATCGGGCACGTCACGCAGGAGCAGGTGAGGTTTGTTTTTTTTTCTCTCAAGCTTCCCAGGGAAGGAAGAATTTTGGGGGGTTAGTGGAAAGGGAAAAAGGGTCCCAAACTACCCTAAATTGAGTTTGGTGGTGGCAGCAGTTAGTTCCAGACACAGAAGAAGTTGTGTTCTGGGGAAAAACATTTTACCAGAGTGACCCCCTGTGGTATTTACCTGGTTTGTGCTTGCTGAGAGGTCATTAGCATTTTCACCTTAGAGAAAAACTGCTGGAAATTTAAACTGCTTTCTGCAAAATTCTGTTTTTTAGATTCACAAAATTTCATCCCACCACTGCCAACCATGTCAGGATTGCCTCCCCACTCTGAACTCTAGGGTACAGATGTGGGGACCCGCATGAAAAAAGAAATAACCCTGCCAAGCTTATTTTACCAGCTTGTTCCTCCTCCTGGTCTGCCATCTCTAAGAGAGGCATGGAGCCTAGACAGCTCTGCAGTATTGTCATGAGCATTGCAAGCACAGGGGATCTGATCCTGCAGTATTTGTATAGCCACAAGAGGAGCCGTGGGGATTATGATAATTCTTTGGAAGACAGATTATTGTGGGACTAAAAAGAATCAGTTCAAGGTTGTTGGTGGCATACCTGGAGGAGCTAGAGATGGTGGACAGCTGATTCCAGGCATAAGATACAAGCACTGACAGGTGGGATCACATTGTAATTCAGCTTTTGGATGTACAAGGCCACATTTCTGGGTCTGTGTGCCAAACTCACCTCAAATCTCCAGTACAGAGACATCAACATGAGAGCTGCACTAACAGTTGAGATGACAGTGGTGATTGCACAGTGGAAATTCTCAATGCCAGACTGCTACTGGTCAATCAGAAATCAATTTGCAAGTGTGCAGAGCTGTTTATTGTCTCCTATTATGCAGAACTGTGATTCTTGGCAATGTGCAGGGTGTAGTGGATGGATCTGCAGCAATAGGGTTCCTGAACTATGGTGAGGTGATATCCCTATTTTGGCATCTGACCACCTTGTACATCAAGAGAAAGGGCTATTTTATTGGGTTATGCAAATGCTGATGGATCATCAGAGACACTTTACTGACTTCAGTGTCAGCTGGTCTGGGCAGGGGCATGATGCTCACATCTTTAAGAACACAGGAGTGTTCAGAAAGCTGCAAGAAGGGACTTTTCTGACCAGCACTTTACCATTGGGGATGTTGAAATGCCAGTGGCAATCCTGACTACTCTTTGCTCCCATGACTCATGAAGCCATACACCAGCCACTTCAACAGCACTGAGGAGCACTTCAACAACAGGCTCAACGGGTGCAGAATGAGAGTTGAACATGCCTTTGATCATTGTTCCTAACTGCCTGGTGTATCCTGAATTGTAGCTGTGAAGCAAAGGGGGGAAAGTTTCTGCTTGGATGGAGGGCAGAGTTGGAGTGCTTGTTTGCTGAATTTGAGCATCCAGATACAAGGGCTTAGAACAAGAGCTCATAACAGCTCAATTTAGAGCTTTACAGTCTTGGGCCTGAGACTTGGGCTCCTTGGGAGTACCCATGGTGCTGGTGAGGTCTTCCCTGCGTATGGCATTCCACTCTTTGTAAAAGTGGTAGGTCAGTGGATTGTTGGCCTCCCTGGCTTTCTGGTATGCTTGCCACAGCTCTTTTGCTTTCATGCTGCACTATTGCTGGTCCCTGTTTTAGCCCTTCTCCTGCATCCCCCGATCAATCTGCTTGTAGATGTCCAGTCCACATTTCTATGGCTAGTTTGGAGCTGTGCCTGCACAGTTTCTTTCACCCACATGCCCAGGAGACCCAACATCTCCTTTCTAGTCCAGGCAGGAATGCCCCTGGAGTGTGTAGCCAGCATGGTCAGCTGGGCAGTTGCACTCAACAATAGAGAACTGCTAGTTGTGTTGACCAAGTCAGGCAATCAGAAAAAAGGATTTCAAAAATTTGCAGGATGATAAGGGGAGAGTGGTTTCCAGTCTACATAACCACAAAATGATGACCAGAGTGGTCAGTGTAGGACAGCTGTTGGCAGCCAGTAATGGTAATTGTAGCGAGGCGGTGTGGTGCCCAACCACCCCGCAGAGGGACGAGCCTCCCCAGAGGCAAGAGGGGGCGGAGCTGGAGAAACCTGAGCCCCTCCCCCAGAGGTCAGCCGGCCGACCCGGAAGTATAAAAGCTCGGCCCCGGAGCTCACTTCGGAGGGAGCCAGCGGAGGGGTCACAGCCCACAGCCAGAGCTCCTGAACGGGAAGCCCCACTGACCCAGCCTGAGCCCGGGAACTGGCCGAGCCTGCCCTGCGCCCGCTACCCGGAGGAAGAGGGACCGAGCCTACCCCGTCCATGCTACCCCGAGGAGCTTCCCAGTCTGCCCTGCGCCCACTACCCGGAGGAAGAGGGACCGAGCCTCCCCAGTCCAGGCTACCCCGAGGAGCTGCCGCCTCTCGCTCCAGACAGCGACTCGGAGGAGCCCATGGAGGTCACCACGCCTAACCAGGTACCCTTTGAGGGGGAGTTTGGAAGTGGCCCGGGGAACGAGTCTGAACCTATGTCAGCGTGTTGCAGTCCGGATCCCCACTGACTGCAGCAGGCCTGTTACCGCTGCTAGGGCCCCGGGCCGGGACGCAGTGGAGCGGGTGGGCCTGCGTCTCCCCTGCCACCCTTAACCATGGGTGGCAGTCTCCCCCCTCAGCCAGACGCCATTGCTAGCTGTCTGGTGTGGCTCAGCCCCTGCGTGAGGGTCTGAGCCCCTGACTCTACCCTGTGTTTGTGGCCCCACCCTGCCTCAGGGCCTGGGCCTTTTCAACTGTTGCTGCTCAGCCCCTGCTTGAGGGTCTGAGCCCCTGACTCTACCCTGTGGGTGGGTTGCCCGCCCGGCTTTTGGGCAGAGGCGGGCTGAACTGACGCTGGTCAGGCCTAGCTGAGCACTTGAGCCCCGGGCCCGGGTATTCCCCAACCCGGCTGAGGGGTGTGTAGCGAGGCGGTGTGGTGCGCAACCGCCCCGCAGAGGGACGAGCCCCAGTGGCGACCCCCTATGGTAATCATAAATAACACTGTGTTTACACTTACATTGCATTGACCTAACTATATCAATTGTGACTCTGTGGCTCTCAGGCAGATGGTGTTATTAAGTCAGAGTGGCAGGGCACTTACATTGGCTGGAGCTAAGTTTAAGTGAAGATACACACAACTAGGTTTGCGTAAGCTGCCTTATGTCAGCCTAACATTGTAGTGTAGACCAGGCCATATAAAGGTCTAAATTTGAAAACTAAAAAGATTAACTAAATAATTTTATTTATATGTATAGATGCACAAATATATCTATAGTACTAGTTTAGATTTTAGTTTCCAAAACAAGACCTGCATGCTGTGATGATATTCTGATTTGATTTCTGTTATATGAAGTAAATAAACTTAATAGAGAAACAGCCCTTCGTGCAGTGGAATGGCAGGTGCTCACTTCACTGAGCCCCTGTTGAAAAGCATAATCTTGATTTACTAAAGAAAAAACAGTTATTGTTTCTGCCAGTCACAAAACTAGCTATTCATAAAAATCATTTTTTTAAAAAAAGTTTCCTTTGTTTTTTAAAATATTTGCTAGTTGTCTGAATGAAGTTTTATTTTAGTTCATTTCTAACAATAAATAGTCGGATTAAATCCAATTTTTGTTTGGACCAATGACACCCAAGCAACTATGATGTACTTTGAGGAGTCTTCAGAAATCATCTTATTCTGACTGCATAAAAGAACAGAGATAAAGCTGCTTTAGAAACAGTTGTACCACTTGGTTAACTATAGCCTGTGGGAAAGAATAACCTCCATGAAACATCGTAACAGGACCTGTTCAAATCATTAACACATTTTCTTAAAGTTTGTTTGAAACTTCTGCATTCAGCATCAGCACAAACAGTATCTTTGCAATTTTCCTGAGTAAACAGATGTATAGTACTTGAATTTCAAGTCTCCGATTTTAATGATTTAAAGGCAACAGCAGCTGCTTGTTCCCCTTTAGGGTTTCATGAAGACATTTTCACTTTAGGTACTGTCACAAACTCAACAGGTAGCTTAGTGCTTGGACTGTCCAGAGCCACAGGTAGTACCATTAGTGAAAGGGGTATTGGACATTAGTTAGAACCCAAAGGGGTCCTTGGGGAAAAAGTTAGAGAAGCACTGTTACAGTTAATGCACTTTAAGTCAAAGAATTGTATTTGACGCAGCATAAACGTTCAGTTGTATCTCCCCAGATCATCCCCTAAAAGTGGTGAAGAAGGTCTGGGATAATGTTCAGATATCTACTACTTTCCCTTGTTTCTTTGAATGAAGTTGATCAAAGGCTCAGTTTTACTTGGCTAGTCTTGTAGTTTGACATATCACACACACACATATATATATACTGGGAAATGGGTGTAGCAATTAATAGTTAACATATAAATAGGAGATGGAATGACTGTAAAAATACCAGAGCAACTGAATGTTCACAATTTTCAGCACATATTTTGAGTCCTTACCACCAAAACAAATCCCTTTTGCAATTCTGATCCCACAGAGCTGTGATGGAAGGAGCTTGGGTAGGTTTGGGACAATGCAAGAGAGATGTCAAGGAGGCATTACTACCTGCTTCCATCCCTACTTGATCAGGCATTTTTCTGATGAGGCAATTGCACTGCAAGACATGGCTTATGAAAATTATGGGTGAACCAGTTATGAATTAACCATAAGTTTTGCCTATACCTCAAAATAACTTTTTTTTTTTAGGTTTGAAAAACTTTAATTTTCTTTGTCAGCATTCATTTTTGTGCCTTTCTTCATCTCCTGGTTTAAAATTAGATAGGAAGAGGATGCTATGAAATAAGCAAAACATTTTGTTCTTCTCTTTCTGGGCTAAATGGAACTGTAAGTCTCACAAGATCAGGAATAGCCTCCAGTTTCGGAGACCCAAAATACTGAAATACATTGGATAAGGTACAAGCAGATCTTGGAATCTTTCTAAATTTACCCATCAGTAATCTAGATATGCTGAAAAATGAATAATTTTTGAATCATAAGAACAGATTTTTAGTTGGGGTAAATCAGCATTGCTCCATTGATTTTAACAGAGCGACACCAACCTATGTCAGCCTTTATAGTGGTGTGAAAAAAAGTTTTCTTTTGTAATTTTGAGGTTGCAGTGAATTTATTTATATGACAAAGCACTGAATAAATCCAAGACTAGAGCATTTAAGATTAATAAGAGTCTGACCCAATCTTATCTATAGCAGAAAAAATTTACCACTATAATCTTATTGCCTTCTTGTTTATTACATATAATTTTCCAGCAGTCTATTTGCATAAACATCTCTAAGACCATTTCATACTTCGTTACCCACACCTACACACAAAATGTTGCTGTTGTAAAATATCTCCTTGTACTGCCTGGAAATGATTGAAGCTATTGCAGGAACAGTAAAACCATAAAACTCCTGCAACTTTCCCCACCCCACTTTTTTTTGTAGGTGAATGTATTGCTCATGAAAGAAAGACTAATAATACTGGCTAAAATACTCCAAGAGGGACCTGTCTAGTCCCCCGTTCCTCACAAACTACTCACAAGAGCCCAGACTACTTCCCTACTTTCCCTTACTATTTAGCCAGCATCTTCTCAGATCCAACTATTCTGGTGCAGCAGAAATGTCCACTAAGTGGACAACTGTGGTACAATTAAAATTCATTTATACTGAAGCCTAAAACAGCTTTGAACCCCGAGTGTAAAGACCCACTCTAGTGCATGGTACCTAGAACCATGCTTCACTGTTACCCAACAAATTCTTCACTGTTTAATTTGCTAAACAACTTTTCAGTTAATTTCATTAGTACAGCAAGCTTTATGATCAACCAAATCTTGGGTAGTAAAGTTGCTAAATAGTAACAAGGTATCAGATTAATTAAAATTTTATTTAACTAATTTAGGGGAAGATTATGAACCCTTTAATGATAAAGGTGAGTATTTACTCTTAGGAATAATACTATTGACATCAGTGGGATTCCACATGTAATTAACTGCTCCATAGTAAGTTATATATGGTGGCTTCATATAAGCCACCAGATGTCAGGAATGGCAATATTCAGAAACCTGTAGGAGAGCACTTCAACCTCGCTGGACACACCATAAGATTTAAAGGTCAGCATTTTGCAGCAAAAAAACTTCAAGACCAGACTGCAAAGAGAGACTGCAGAGCTGCAATTCATTTGCAAATCTGATACAATCAATCAAGGACTGAACAAAGATTACGAGTGGCTAGCTAACTACAAAAGCAGCTTCTCTTCTCTCGCTATTCACACCTCCAGTTCAGCTGCTAGAGGAACACCTCACACTCCCTGATTAGAGATAACAAGCTGGTTTAGCCTCATTGGACTAACCTTGTTATCTCTCACCTGGTTCTTGCCTACCTATTTATACCTGCCCCTGGATACTTCCACTGCATGCATCCGATGAAGTGAGTATTAGCCCATGAAAGCTTATGCTCTAAAATTTTAGTTAGTCTTTAAGGTGCCACAGGACTCTTTGTCACTTCTGCAATTCCAGATTAACACGGCTACCCCTCTGATTCTTGCTCCATAGTGTGAGTAACATTTCACACTATGACCCTTACAGAGTGAAGGAATCTACATAAAGACCCCACATCTCATGCAATCTTGAGAAGAACCTGAACTGAAACAACTGCTCTTGTTGTTTTTTCTAACCTAAATGGAAACAGAAAGGACCAAACATCCACTGGTAAACCTGTAACAATTTTTCCCTTTCAACCCCTGTTTCAGAGATGCATGAAGGATTGAGAAATCTATTCACTTCTCAACCATAACCCAGAAAGGAAGTTGAAAAAGAAAAAAAAACAAATGTATATCAAGTGCGTATGCTAAATATATTTACACAATAGTCCAAAAAGATAGAGTATCTTGTTGAATATATTGAGTCCAAAAATATATTGAGTATATTAGCAAAGTGTTCATCTGTTGTAATCTGAAGTGGGGTGAAGAGCTGGTAGTGAGGTTCTGCAGGAGATTTCAAGGATTTATTTTTTGAAATTATCTTTCATTTGGTGCAGTGTGGTCCAAATCAATATATTATATTTATGAGCTCCAAGGATGAGTCATGTCTGGCAGAGATGATTTAGTAGTATGCAGAGAAACAGCAAACTCCATTAAAGCAGAGAAATCAGACCAACCTTCCCATCAGTTTGGTGGCAGAATTTTAACCCTGGGTAGCCAGAAGTCCCAGATAGCTTCTTCCAGAACTTCACTAGTGTGGAAGATTACATTGACTGCACGCATGGTATATAGTACCTATTCTGCAGATAAAGAGCCTGATGCAAAGCCCATGAAAAGATTTCCTTTGAAGTCTATGGACTTTGGATCAAAGCCAGTTAAAGAAATTCTGTTTCAAGAACTGCCAATCACCTTTCACAAGCACTATACACATCCAAAGGTTCAAAACTATAAAGAGGAGTTTGAGAGTGGTTCTGAATGTTCTTTTAGAAACAGGAAATAACAATCATAATGGCAAGAGAAGGAACAGTGGTGGTAGCAACAACTGGAAGGCTTGCCCTGAGAGCTGGATAAGGCCCTTAGTGACTCTTACTCTAACTCAATTTTATAGATGAAAATTAAGAATAGAGAAAAACTTGCAGTGTTCCTGCTAAAAGAGTGAACAATACCACATACAGTCAGACAACTGACAAAGTGGAAATAGAATTTTACACAATCTGCAAAACCCGTAAGGGTCTATTCTTCCCACAGTTGGAATCCCTTCTCCCCAGGATGCATGGCATCATTCATACTAATGCTAATTTGAGTGAATCACACACATCCAGGAGAGAAAAGACCCTAAAGAGCATGACATTAATGTAAACAAGTCCCATTGGTATGAATGGGAGCAACAGTACTTCTGCAAACACCAGGAGAGGACAGCTCTGTGCCTTTATCATCATACAGCAAGGATTAAACAGTGCTGTTTATGAAAACAATGGGCACAACCATTTTCTTGCTACAATTCTGAAGAACACAAGGCTTTCCACAAAACCTGAAATGCTATGATATATGCTATCAATTATATGGGTATGGGCTGATGCATATGTTATGATTCATATTTTATTCCACAAGAATAGATAATCAATGGATTATATTAGGCATCAAATTTTGCATCATTTCTACAAACATGCTGTATTTATATAATTACATGCTAAAATGTTTCAGTGTCTTTTTCATAATTCCTCTAACAGTGTATATTGTACTGCACCTGTTCTTAGGTTGCAGGAACAGCAGAGAATGATACACAAGCAAAAGGAAAGCTCATTAACTAACCCAAGGGTATGACAGTTTCCCAGACTGCACTCTGAACAATTCTATTATACATGTCATTTTCAAGTACATACCACATTCCAGTGCATATTTTTACTCAACTAAATTTACAATTGATAAGTGGACCAGTATAGTAGATACCAAGTATTCCTGATGCCTAGCATTTTCAGGGAGTACAGAAGACATGGTGGATTTAATGGTATTAGTTCATACACTGCCATTTCAAAACTTATTTAGAACCATTAAGTCTATAAACTTCTTCTGGATAGGAAAAGAGCTCTCCATTAGTTCACTTATTAATGTGCTGTTTGTAAAGCAGAACATCAAAATTCTATTTATTAAAAAAGGTACTAACTAAATATAAAGGTTTTGTTCTGTGCTCTCTCCAAGCCATTCTGTGATAAGACTGTTGGTTACTTTTACTGTTTTCAGTTGCTGCATATTTTATAGGGCACTACAGTGGCCTGACTTGAATGATGTGGATGTGATATCTCTTTCTTCAGCTCTCACATGATTAAATTATATTTCTTCCAGTCTGAATAAAGATTATATGGAACATATACATACTTAACTCAGATTTAGGGTAGTGCATGCCAGTATTTCACTTGCATGGCACAGTTCAGTAAAATATCAGCTTTTGGTGAAGTAATGATAGAAAATCATCATCAGAGAAAAAAATCAAACTGTACAGATATAAAATTGTTCTTTTGAAATGGCACCCAATGTTATATATTGTACTTCCAAGTTATTGGAACAAACAATCAAGTTAGTGGTCAAACAAGCTCATATAGTAGAGGAAATCAGAAAAAAAACACACCCTTTTTTTCTTTTGAAAGGCTGTAGCTTTTAACTCGATCCTGATTTAAAATAGTCTGATCAACAAAGATATATAATCTAGTTAGAATATATCAGGAGTAAACAGCATGGAAAAATATTGTATCTGCTGTTTCACTTTTGCCACCTTTAATTACCAAAGAGAAAAATGAATACAGTAAATTCCTCAAACAGCAGAAATACAATAAATCACACTACATTCATATCTGACAACTTAATGCATAATATAGAACAATGCCTCATAGAGACTAAGTTATCTAAAAGGTTTTTTCTCCCTTATTACAGGCTCCTATACTGTGGCCCTTACTATGGCATCAGAGTGCCTGTAAAGAAAGGTATTTATACCAAATTACAAGAAATCTCACACACACACAAACAGTGGTTTGGAACAGACCAGGCATGTGGAAAGGAGATATGTACCAATAGGCTGAACAAGTGAAACTGATTACCCATTGTGTAAAAGTGAAAGGAGAAGAAAAATGCTGAGAGTGAAGGAGGGAAATGGACAGACAGGACAGCAGGTCTGAAAAGTAGGGTGAAATTAGTTTAACAGGGAAATATGAAAACATTAGGGGCATTTTTAAATTAGTTTTGGAGATAAATTGGAATAGAATTAAGGTGATCCAGGAATTGGATAATAACAAAGCTTTCACTTCCTGGAATGAAACTAGTTTGGCTGCAGAGTGCTGAACTCTGAAGTTTAGCAAATAGTGAGCAAACAGAAAGAAATTGAGGGACGCATGGACAAAGATTACAGTGAATGCATGGTCTCATGAAGGACAAATTCTATCAATGTTCCAGAAACAGTGATAAGCCAAAGTTACAGATGAGGGAGATATGGGAAGACAAGATTTGCTGAATTAGAGAGTCATGGTGGATTCAGATAGATAGGACTAAGAGTAGGACTTTTTATTCTGACATGTAGGTCACACACACATTGTATAAAGAGAGTCTTACTAAAGGTGACCACTTCTCTAAAATGTACTCTCTTTGACTCAGACTGCAACTTTATTCCCAAGGGCCATAGGGTAAAATTTTCACACATGGGATCTAATTTTAGAATCTTAAGTCTTTTTTAGACATCTAATAATGGTGGTTTGATATTAAAGGTAGTTTCAAATGAGGTTTCTTTAACTGTAACATACCAGTTAGAGGTATTGATGCTCCATACCTATGAAAATTAGTCTACATTGTAGGAAACAAGATATACAACCCATAAGAGGTATCATTTCCCTCTGTGGAAGAAGGAATAGTAGATGGGGGAAGAGAAGATAATGACAAAAAGAATTACTAGGATATAATGTTCACTTGTCCTACATCTTAGTTCTCACATCTTAAAAAACAGAAGCAATGAGAACAGAGAATGAGATGAGGCCTGATCAATGAAGTCAGTGGAAAAAATCCCATGAAATTCCATAGGTTTTGGATGTGGCCCAGGATGAACTGTGAGTTAGAGGAGCTTACTTTAGTGTGCTTCTTGAAGAACCTTTTGGACAAAAAAGTGTGTCATTATAAAAAGTCAGTTCAAGCTGATAAAGATGTACAAGAGTCTGTGAGGATGATCACTTTATAGCTCTCCAAACAAAAGATTTAGCCCTCAGAACCCGTGAAGTTGCTCTGCATCTGACAGAGTAACAATTTACAACCTTCAGTTATGGATATATATAGCCTGATTATAAAAAAACCCAGTCCTTAGCCCTAAAATTATTGGCAATCTTTGAGGCTGTTCTACCATTTTTGCAACCCATGAAACAAATAAAGTTGCTGCATCCTCTGAAAATTCCGGGCATAGGCAAGGAAAAGCTCATCAGCAGCTGAACTGGAGGAGCTGGGAGAGACAGAAGTACATAGATGAGATTTTCCGGGACACAGTAGAACAGTCCCACCCCGGGTCTGACAGCCTCTGTATTGTCGACGAGGAGGAAAGTCCCAGGGAAGGAGAGCTGAGGGAAACAATCTCGTAGTTGGGACCCTCCTTCCAGATAATCTTGTGGTATCCTCTCACGCTGAGAATACCTCTCCAGGGGAGGGATCTCAGCTAGTAGAAAGAGACAGGTATTAGTAAAGGGTGACTCAATCATTACAAACATAGATAGATGGGTTTGCGATGACCGGGAGAACCACATGGTGACTTGCCTGCCTGGCGCAAAGGTTGTGGATCTCTCAAGACATATAGAGAGATGCGTAGTGTTGAAGAGGAGCCTGTATGTAGGTACCAATGACACAGGGAAGGATAGAAGAATGATCCTTAGCAGATGAAGGCCAAATTTAGGCTGCTAGGCAAGAGATTGAAGTCCAGGACCTCCATGGTAGCATTCTCTGAGATGCTCCCAGTTCCACATGCAGGGCCATTTAGATAGGCAGAACTGCAGAGTCTCAATGCATGGATGAGATGATGGCATAGGGAGGAGAGGTTTAGATTATTAGGAACTGGGGAAACTTTTTGAAAAGGGGAAGCCTATACAGGAAGGATGGGCTCCACCTAAACCAAAATGGAACCAGATTGCTGGCACTTCACATTAAAAAAAATGTAGAGCAGTTTCTAAACTAAGACCTGCGGGGGAAAGCCGACAGGTGCGGAAGAGCATGTGGTTCAGACATCCCTTAGGGGAGGATCTTTTATTAGAGAACCTCGATGTCCTAGTGAGGATGAAAGGATGGAAAAATGATAAAATACAGGCAAGGTCTGATCAGAAACAGTGAAAAAAAGAGTCCCATTCAATTACATTGTTTAATGGCAGACAGCTAAAAGGAGACAAGTTTTTAGGTACTTATATACCAATACTAGAAGTCTAAATAATAAAATGGGTGAACTAGAGTGCCTTATATTAAATGAGATATTGATATAATAGGCATCACAGAAACATGGTGGAATGAGAATAATCAATGGGATACAGTGATACCAGAGTACAATACACATCAAGAAGACAGAACAGGTCATGCTGGTGGGGGGTGGCATTATATGTAAAAGAAAGTGTAGAATCAAATGAAGCAAAAATCGTAAATGAATCAAATGTACCATAGAATCTCTATGGATAGAAATCCCATGCTCTAATAAGAAGAATATAGTGGTAGGGATATATTATTGACCATCTGACCAGGAGGGTGACACTGACTTTGAAATGCTCAGGGAGATTAGAGAGGCTATTAAAATAAAAAACTCAATAATAATAATAATAATGGAGAATTTCAATTATTCACATATTGACTGGGTACATGTCACCTCAGGACGGGATGCAGAGAAAGTTTTTTGACACTTTAAATGACTACTTTTTGGAGCAGCTAGTCCTGGACCCCAAAAAGGAGAAGCAATTCTCAATTTAGTCCTAAATGGAGCACAGGATCTGATCCAAGAGGTGAATATAGCTAGACCTCTTGGCAATAGTGACCATAATATAATTAAATTTAATATCCATGTGGCAGAAAAAACACCACAGCAGCCCAACACTGTAGCATTTAATTTCAGAAAGGGGAACTACACAAAATGATGAGATTAGTTAAACCGATATTAAAGGGTTCAATGCCAAAAATGAAATCTCTGCAAGCTGCTCGAAACTTTTTAAAGATACCATAATAGAGGCTCAACTTACATATATACCCGAAATAAAAAAAAAAGTAAGAGAACCAAAAAAGAGCTACCGTGGCTAAACAAGTAAAAGAAGCAGTCACAGGCAAAAAGGTCATTGTTTAAAAAGTGGAAGTTAAATCCTAGTGAAGAAAATAGAAAGGAGCATAAACACTAGCAAATGAAGTGTAAAAATACAGTTAGGAAGGCCAAAAGAGAATTTGAGGAACAGTTAGCCAAAGACTCAAAAAATAATAGCAATTTTTTTTTTAAGTACATCAGAAGCATGAAGCCTGCTAAACAACCAATGTGGCCATTGGGCGACTGATGTGCTAAAGGATCACTCAACAAAAATAAGGCCATTGCAGAGAAACGAAACTGAATTCTTTGCAGCGGTCTTCATGGCTGAGGATGTGAAGGAGATTCCCAAACCCGAGCCATTCTTTTTAGGTGACAGATCTGAGGAACTGTCCCAGATTGAGGTATCATTAGAGGAGGTTTTGGAACAAATTGATTAATTAAACAGTAATAAGTCACCAGGATCAGTTAGCATTCACCCAAGAGTTCTGAACTAAAAAATGTGAAATTGCAGAACTAACTGTAGTCTCTAACCTATAACCTATCATTTAAATCAGCCTCTGTATTAGATGACTGTAGGATAGCCAATGTGAGGCCAATTTTAAAAAAAGGCTCCAGAGATGATCTCAGCAATTACAGGCCTGGAAGCCTGATTTCAGTACTGAGCAAACTGTTTGAAACTGTAATAAAGAACAATATTGTCAGACATATATATGACCATAATTTGTTGAGGAAGAGTTAATATGGTTTTAGTGAAGGGAAATCATGCCTCCCCTATCTACAAGAATTGTTTGAGTGAGTCAACAAGCATGAGGACCAAGGGGATCCATCTGATACAGTGTACTTAGATTTTCAGAAATCCTTTGACAAGGTCTCTCACCAAAGGCTCTTACACAAAGTAAGCTGACATGGGATAAGAGGGAAGTGCTCTCATGGATTGGTAACTGGTTAAAAGATAGGAAATAAAGGGTAGGTAAAAATGGTCAGTTTTCAGAATGGAGTGTGGTAAATAGTGGTGTCCCCCAGGGGTATATTCTGGGACCAGTCATATTCAATGTATTCAGAAATTATCTGGAAAAAGGGGTAAACATTGAGATGACAAAATTTGCAGATGATACAAAATTATTAAAGATAGTTAAGACCCAGGCCGACTGCAAAGAGCTACAAAAGGATCTCTCAAAAGTGGGTGACTGGACAACAAAATGGTAGATTAAATTTAATGTTGATAAATGCAAAGTAAGCACATTGGAAAGCATAATCCCAACTATTCCTATAAAATGATGGGGTCTAAATTAGCTGTTACAACTAAAGAAAGATCTTGGAGTCATCATGGATAGTTCTCTGAAAACATCCATGTGCTGTGTCAGTCAAAAAGGCAAACAGAATGCTGGGAATAATTAAGAAAGTGACAGATAATAGGACAGAAAATATCATGTTATCTTTATATATATATCCATGGTACATCCACATGTTGAATACTGTATGCAGATCTGGTTGCCCCATCACAAAAAAGATATTGAAATTGGAAAAGGTTCAGAAAAGGACAACAAAAATGATTAGTGGTATGTAAAAGCTTCTGTATGAGGAGAGATTAATACAACTGGGATTTTTCAGCTTGGAAAAGAGATGTCTAAGAAGAGATGTGATTGAGATCTATAAAATCACGTCTGGTATAGAGAAAGTAGACAAGGAAATGTTGTTTACTACTTCTCATAACACAAGAACTAAGGGTCACCAAATGAAATTAATAGGGAGCAGCTTTAAAACAAATATAAGGAAGCATTTTTTCACACAACACACAGTCAACCTGTGGAACTCCTTGTCAGGGAATGCTGTGAAAGCCAAGATTATAACAGGGTTAAAAAAACAGCTAGATAAATTCATGGAGGATCGCTCCATCAATGGCTATTAGCCATGATGGCCAGGAATGGTGCCCTAGCCTCTGTTTGTCAGAAGCTGGGAATGAGCGACAGGGGATGGAACACTTAATGATCACCTGTTCTGTTCACATGGCACTGGCCACTGATGGAAGACAAAATACTGGACTAAATGGACCTTTAGTCTGACCCAGTCAGATAATTCTTATGTTCTTACAAGTGCTCCTTTAATATTCAATGGAGTTTCCACTGCTATGAGGAAACTGATTCTTGCTATAATCAAGAGAGAACAATGGGCTGATATATAAGGAACTCAGTATTCATCCTTTGGAATGAATCTAGGGTGACCAGATGTCCCAATTTTATAGGGACAGTCCCAATATTTGGGGCTTTGTCTTATATAAGTGCCTATTACCCCCATCCTGATTTTTCACACTTGCTGTCTGGTCACCTTAGGTGGGACCCAAAGCAGGAAAGAAATTAAGGGGTGGTGATTTAATAACTAGGTTCAAAGCTTCTCTTATCCAGCCCCAGTAAAACTGATGGGATTGAAAAAGGTGTAATTCAGAGCAGAAGTTGACTAATGCAGCAGTTCCCTAACTGTGCGTTGGGACCCCAGAGTGGATTATGATTCCATTTTAATGGGGTCACTGGGGCTAGGCATTAGATTTGCCGAGCCACATGCCTGGGACCAAAGTCGAAGCCTGAAGGCTTCAACCTTGGGTGGCAGGCCTCAGGTTACAGGCCTCCCAACCAAGGCTGAAGCCCTTGGGCTCTGACTTTGGTCTAACTGCATGGGGCGACAGGGTTTGGGCAGGGTTCTAGCGGGCTCAGGCTTCAGTCTCCCCTCCTGGGGTCATGTACTAACTTTTGTTGTCAGAAGGGGGCTACAGTGCAATGAAGTTTGAGAAATCCTGCTCTAAAGAACTAAAGAGAAAAAACTTCAACTCATGACAGAGGTTCTTGTCTCCAAAACCTAAAGGAATTTGAAGGATATTCCTCCCAATACCTGAATTAACATAATTTTGCATCCTTGGTTCTTGATAAATGGAGCCATATATGATAGTATTGTGTATTAATGAGGGTTTATTAGCATAGTTTGGGATGGCTTTATTAGTGAAGAGAAGTGAAGTCAGATGATAGTAATGCAAGTCATCCCAAATAAGCGACAATGACACTTTCTACCATGCCAATCTGTATTCTTTATAAACTACATACAAAAAGGTATCAGAAAACTGAAATGTTACTACCTGAACACAATGAAAACTGAAATGTTCTATAATTATGTCATTTCCCCCCCAACATTATACTGAAGTCCCATTGTGATGGATTAACGATAATCCCACAGTGCTCATGCACACGTGCTTCCATTTTTCTCTTTGTTTCCTCCCTTCTACACGTGTCCATGTTTAACTCCCCATATAGAGCAAGCTACATGCTGCTTGGAGTGAGGGTTTCTGTGGATGGCATCAGAGGATTAGGTTGCCTGTTCTTTAGCAGCTTGATCTGAATATCCTATGCATGTGAACCTGTTCCTGTAGTTAGTCCTATTCGGGGTTATAATGGGAGCAGAGATGGAAGAGGTGCAGCTTTCAAGAAGCCAAAGGTGGCGAGGGGTGGGGGACAAAGGAACAAGTGGGAGGAGAGGAAGAAAAGGAAGAAGGAGAACCAGGATCATGCAGTTTTCATGATCACCACTTTTTTCCTTTGCCCCCTTTAGTCTATTCAGTGTCCCCTTGTCTCCAAAAGCCTAGCACTTGTTTTGGAAAACAGTTACAGAAACTGGAAAAAAAATATACATTTGTCTCTGATTTGTATCACCTGAGATCCACATTTCTCCTTACAACACAGCTTTGGCTTATTTCCTTTTAAATGCTCACCATCTCTGAGCAAAAAGATTTGATTTATAGGAACTGAATAAACAATATAGGTTATTCTGTACCATTCACCTCCAATAATGATACCAAAGGTACATAGCAAAGGTACATACGGGATTCAGGAGGATGGTGAGGAAGAGTTCACCTCCTCGGATACTTTTGTCCAATTCTTGAGGGCCCCCAGGATACTCCTTGTAGAAAATTGTGTGGGTGAAAAGGCCACAGGTCTGTCGAGGAAGTACCTGAAAGCAAAGTTTAAAAAAAATGCTATAGTGTCAAGACACTTTTTCTGCAAGATCCACCCCAAAAAACTCTACTGAGTCTGCATTCTGATATGCTCACACATGAATTTCTTTGTTCTGGCAGCTGTTGTCTTATTGTCAATAAGCATGATTATGCAGATACTGAAATCTCCAGCTGTCAATTAAAAGGTTGCAGCACATGTATGTTCCACAGCCTTTGTCCAGACCATTGCATATGTTTCACATAGTAAGAATTCAGGGTTTGTTTTTAGGGATCTGTAAAAGAAAGAAAAGAGCTTCTTTTCTTTTAGCAAGGATAGTTTGTTAAAAGACAAATAGTGCTTTTCAGTGGTCTTCACTATCTTAGGCTATTAATTTTTTTGCTGGTAAGATATAGCACACAATTGGTATTCTAGGTTACAGACGCAAAAAGAACTAGTTCATTCTTTCCTTTGCCCTGAAAATCAAATTAGACCCCACTAGTGAAATATGTACTGGGGCTGATAGGACTGTTGAATGAGTATAACCCGAGGTCAGCTCTACATACAATCATAAATCAAGAGATTGTGTGTCAGGATTCTGAAAACCAGCAGATGGGGGAAAAAAAGCCCCCAAACTAAAACCTCCACTACTTAGAGCTATTTCATTAACTCTTTAATCATAAGTACATCAGACCTCTGCAGAAAAAAACCTCAGGTCCATGATACTATTCAGTACTTACACAGGCATTACTCAGTTTTGACTTGGATTTTTTGCCAGTTTACCATTTGGTCTCTCTTTTGTATTCTGTCCAAAGGAACAAAAACCAAAATCTATTATTTCTATTCAGCAAAGTACTTTCGCATATATTTAAGTGCCTTGCTCAGTTGAGTCCTATGCTGGAACTAGTTAGAATCTACCCTGTTACCTGTATCTGTGTTATTAATGTATACTTTTGACAAATACATTAGATGCATTTAAGAGCAGAACTGTATGTCCATGGCTTTTGTTGAAGTCAACAGGAATTTTACTTATGTATACCATGCCAGAACTTAACCTGTCAAGATTTCCATTCTGGGTCCTGTGCAAATTCCAACTTTTGTAATTTACCTTCCATCTACCTAAATTCTCTTTACCGTTTCAATTGAACATGATTCTTCTACATTTTTGCTCTGAACTGTGGTATAGTTTTTCATTTGTCTGTTCATTAGCTGCTTTGTTCCATTCTAGGAGCAGCTGCATTTGAAGTGAAAGGCCAAGTGATTCCTACATGTTATCTTGGCTTTTAATGCATGTGCTATTGAAGGGAAGATGTGGAAAGCTTTCTCTCTCCCCACCCCAGTGCACAGACTGTGAAAATTTCACAGGCATAGTTTCAGACTCTGTGCTCTGGGACTTGCATAGGTAAATCTAAACACAAAATCTGGCCCAACCAGATTGTGTCTTGTGGACCGGAGAATCATATTTCACCTTTTTTTCTCTTCTATTTTGGCGGATCCCAGACCCTTTATGCATTGTAGTGAGTAAGACCCTTGGATATGGGGCTAGGACATTTTAATGAATTGAAAAGGTATGTAATTATAGTCCAGGATTGGTTGTCTACTGATACATTTTATTTCTGATAATCACATTGGAAAGTGCCAAAAATAAATAAATAAATAAAAACCACCACACCCTAAAACACCCTCTTTGCTCTTCTTTCTTTTGGAAACTGGCTGCACACTGGTAAAACTGTTTTGGTATCCTTACAAATCCACTATCTTGAAGGATTTCAATGCCCACTGCAAAGTTTGGTGCATTTGTAAAATAGATTGTTTAAGTCATTCTTAAAGAAGTATTACAATGAAGTAATGGAAGTGCCATGTACCATGATGCCATTGTGGATGAAGCCCCGTCTGTACCGTGCAGGTTTTAGATGTGGATACTCTTCTGTGCTTGTGACTTTAATACCCCAGACCTTCTTCCAGGCCTCATAAAGCTGGACATGTACAGGGTAAACCCCAGAGTGGTGTGGAGCCACTGCATAGCCCATGTCAGTTGGAATACCATGTTCCTGAAACAAAGCAAAAGAAACATCACATTGAGTATTCAAGTATAACAATGCTATCAAGTTTATTCTTATTCTACCAACCAGTAGCTTTAAAGAAACTGTTGCTTTTGGCAATCATGTACGTGTGTGCGTGTGTTTTGTTTATATAACACTCACACTAAAACTAAGAAACACAAGGTGCAAAATATTTGGCTTTACAGTATCGGGGGAAATAATCCTGTTGGATAATATTGAGCTACTATTGTTTAGGACAGATTTGACTGCCTGTGCATTATGCGTTATGTGTTTTTATAAAATATGCCCTATCTGGTTGGATGTTTTTTTAAAGTAATTCTCAAAGGGCTGGGAAATTATGCTGTTTTATTTAGTCAAATTTCAAATTGTCTTGGATCAATAAACAAAGAGAAACATGCTGACACAACAATTACCATTTGTTTATATATTACAAAAAGCAGAGGAACATTTCCATGGCTGGTAGAATGTTTGCTGTAGCTATTTACAAAATGTAGTTCCAGCACATTTTCCTGACGTAGTGTATTGCCTCCAGCACCAAAACTGGACTTTGAAGGTGAACTTTTCAATCTGGCAATTCTTACCTATATTTGTTGAAATCCACGGCAACACAAACAAGTCATATTTTAGACAGCTCAAAAGTCACCCACTCTTTTGGGTCCCTGGTTATAGGGGTCATCCATCATTTTTACCTCTTTCCCACGCAGACCTCACTTCTCCCCAATGTTTGTTACTGATTTAGTACTTTTATAATTTATACAGTAAAGTAAGCATACAATGCACTTTACTACAGGCAGAAGTTATTAAAGAATAGAATCCTTTTTCTGATGAACTCACAATCTAAAAGACACACATTGCAGGCCAGAAAAACAATTATTGTATGCTGCTTGATAGAGCTTGAAAATTTCAAAGGTGAAGTATAATTTAAATTGGAACCATGCAATAATACATTCTTCTTTTCCCAAAAGAAGAGCTGCCAACTCACAAAAAAAAAAAAAGCAGCCATTTGCCATTCATATATAATTGATACTTGGAGGAAATTGCTGAAATACTGAATTATAATTGTTGCCTGTCATCTTGTCAACACTGTCTAATAACTGTTGTTTGCTTCTATAATTATAGGAGGAGCATATTCTGCTAGGCATCTTTAAACACTTACCTTTGCACAGACAGGCCTTCGGTCCTTTGAGAAAATTAAATGAAACCTATGGGAACGTTTATTCACACTTCACACAGTATAGCCAGTTGAATTATCTACTTTTTAATAATAAAGATGTTCTAATAATAAAAGTGCCACTGCTAATATGAAATAATCTATTTCATATTCTGACCAATAGCAGAGTATGCTTTTTGCCTATTAAAGAAGTCATTTACCTGCAAGATCTAAATGAGGCATAGAGGGTCACTTTTGGATGTGAAATGATGAATGCTCATGTAATGAAGGACCATTCAGAGATATCAATGACTTTAGGGCCATATACCCTATGATTATGTACAGGAAAGTAAAATACACATCTATATCAGGGCCCCACTGTGCTAAAAGATATGCAGATATACAGCAAGAGATTGTAAATTCTTTGGGAGTATGGACTATCTAAATAGATAGATAGACAAAAGGTGAAAAAGGAAATTAAGACAGAAAGAGCTAACTTGATTTGGCCAAAGTCACACAGCAGGCTATTGTCAAAGCCAAGACTAAAACATCTTACTCCCAGTCCTGTGCTTTATATAGCAGAAAGCAGTGTTTGTATATGATAAATGTAATACTAATATTCAGTATTAAATTATTTCAAGAGAATACTTTAACCATTTTAAGTTGAAGATGATGGATGGTACAATCTGATCAATGACAGAGTAGCTGTGACTCCATACTATTGGTAATTTCTTCCATATATTGTGGGACTGTAAAGTAAGTAAAATTGTTTTGGGATCAATCATTTTTCTGAAATGGTACCTCAGCAAGTGAACATATCCCTAACTCTATGTCCTCTTCTGTCAGGACAGATGCATGCCAGAATAGGATTTATGCCTTCACAGTTTAATTTCAGTTTCACCATTCTGTTGCTGGGACAATTCATATAGAAAAAGTAACCACTTTAGAGTAGATGGGTTGCAAAAATCTATAAGTTGTCACTATGGAGAAGCCACTTGCTACAAAAGAGGCCAGTACTTTTTATGTCTGATCACACAAACATCCTTTATGAATTATTCAAAATTCAAAAATCAATAAGGAACCAAGAATACAGACCAGTTTTCTCTGTACCAGTTTTACGCAATTTTTGTAACACCTTTAGATATAGCATATGCTAAGTGTTGTATATCAGCAAAGTGCCCTGTTATCCTCAATTCTAATAGAAGTTTAACAAAAGCAAAGCAGTCTAGAGGATGACAATATTTTCTTAAAAGGGATCAAATATAATTAATTCAATTAAAGATATTGTGTGTAAAAAGTTTCAGTGCATTATAGTGGCACAGGGGTATTGATATAGTTAAGGTTACATGATGCCATCTGTTTAAAGGTCAACCATTCTAAGTTCTTTAAAATTGATATGTGTAGTTGGATTTCTTTGAAATGTGATGTGCCTCAAGAGGGTGTGTATGGTAAGTTAATGATCTGAATTTGGAGTCATTTGAGGCATGGGGTACAGGGACATAAGACCCTACTCCCAAAACATTAGCCATTTAAAAAAAAAATTCCAGGTGGTGGGTTCATTTGCCCTGAGCTGGAGATCAAACTATGGGTCAAAATGGTCTCAATCTTTTGAGATTTACCCCAGGTAGTGCATGGTACTCACTAAATCTTTGGGGGAGCCAAAATGAGAACATATTTAAGAAAGTGTACTTTTTTAAACTGTGTGCGCACAAATATGGAAAAATCATCTAGAGGGTTTCCATGAAAACCATTTTATATACTTTAAAATTCAACTTTTGTAAGTGCTCTCAAATCTGAACAGTGAAATGGATTGCTTTGAAATTGGTGCGCATTAGTCATTCAAATTTTGGGTCATTTTGATGATGGGTTCCCAAATTACAGGCCCCTTCAGAAAAAACCAATACCACCTGGTTTCCTTCTGCTGCCTTGTGCTGTTAAACTGAAAGGTACTAATGACTGGCTGAATCACAGACCTCTTGACTGCTGTGAATTCTCCCTTCAATTAATGTATCTAAGGATGAGTTGATCACTAACTTCCCCCCCCCACCAGAACCTAAGACAAAAGGAGTTTTGCATTAGGGCTGGTCTACGCAGGAGGGGGGCTGTCGACCTAAGACATGCAATTTCAGCTACATGAATAGTGTAGCTGAAGTTGGCATATCTTAGGTCGACTTACCTGGCCGTCCACACAGTGGTGAGTCAACCACTGGGAGACAACAGGGAGCACACTCGGGGAGCAATTTATCGCGTCTACACTAGACGCGATAAATTGATCCCCAAGAGATTGATCACTGCCCACCAGTGCGGTGGGTAGTGTAGACGTACCCTAGGTGACTGGAGGCTATAACAATTTGTAAGTCATAAATGGCAATTTTTTTAGCACACTAACTACAGATAGTGAAAATAAGATGACCCAGAAGCGCGGTGATGTGTATACACTCTGCACCTGATACGTAGTCACTGACTTGCTCAATTTGTATTTGGTATTTTTAAAAGTTGCAAGTTTCGCTGTGTTTTTGGCAGTTGAAAAGTTCTAGGAACAAAAGGGCTGCCAGCCTAGGATTATAAAGGGGAAATTCAAAATAATATACATTACTACAGACAACCTGAATCTGCTGTTGTTGTTTTGAATATTAATTTCTCTTAACAATAACTCAAGAATATGCTTGCCTCTTTCTGTGGTCTATATCCACAACAATGTTTATCTTGCATCTGCATCATTTTCAGTGCCATCTGCATTTCAGTGTCCCATGAGAATACTCACTAGCTGACACTAATTGAGACAAAAGAAAGAGGTGAAGCTCTAGGATTAAATAAATTCTATTTGTTTTTGTCAGATAAGGATGTAAAACAGGGGGGAAATGAAAGTCTTGTGACTAAAGGAGAGGGGGAAAAAGTAGGAAATTTTGCTTTGCTCTGTCTTTAGTGGTTCTGTTGTAATCTTTGTATGTGATCTCGGAAAGTCACTTATTTCTATGTCTTAGTGCTTCTATCTGAAAACTGGAGATAATAATGCTTGAGATCTTTTCAGTTTGCAAGGTTTAATCCATTTCTGTTGGTAAAGCACTGTGAGCTCTTCACATGGAAATCTTTATGGAAGCGCAAAATATGAGTAAATCATATCATTATGATATGAAATCAAATCAATCATTAAAGCAAACTGTACCTCCCATTTCCTGGATCCAGTTGTGATATGTGATGTCACATCCATATTTACATAAATAGGATGTTAAGCAAGGAAGATGCTAAATAATCTTTGATTTACTTAACTGGGAAATTGAGCTCTCTTTGTCTGGTTTTACTGAATATCTGAAAGTTTGAACACCAGTATAATTCTGCACTGATGTGTGGGTAATGCAGTATGATCATGCAAGGAGAAGAATACTGCCCACTGCCTAGAATCTGGGGAGGTGACAACATGAATATGAATTTACTGGGTTATTTACCCAAGGAAACAAAATAAAGCTTTAAACTCTTTCCCTCCCCATGCAACAGTAATATTGCCTAGATTAGACAATGGCAAACCCTGGTAGATTTGTGTTAATACATTTTGACTGATTTGGCCAATTTATTTCCTTCTCTATTACTTTCTGTCTAGAGCATTCTGTCAGTGGTGTAAATTCCTTAGAAGATGAGAATATTGCCATGAAAACAGCCATTTGACAGGTAAGAGATGCGGCATCTAGGCTGAAACAAATTCTACTGCTGCTGCCAGCTGCCATGCAAATCATTCACACATACGTGTAATATAGCTTTGCTGCTACTGAGAACTTCTTTAACTTTTCACCATGCCCTGGTGAGACGTTGCATAATTTTCAACCCTGCTCTATTTCAGAAAATGTCATTCATCCATCCACCAATTGTTAAATGGTCTGAATATTAACAGTCTTTCTGATATGCAAAATATTTGAGTGCACTTATCAAAAGTGATATTTTATGATTGCATTTAAGTTGTAAACAGTTCAACTCCATGGTGATTTTTAAAGACTATTTGATTAACTGACTTGAAAATATAATTTTGCAAAACACTTACATGAGGACGGAAAATTTTATTATCCCCATTTTATAGATGGGCATTCCAAAGTACAGGTCACAAAGCAAATCAATGGTAGAGTTGAGAATAGAACTCAGTCATTTTGATTTGACTCAAACCCCTACTCTGAACCATAGATCCTGCTCCCTACCTAGAGTTCATACATGCAGATTCCTGGAAACAACAGAATATGTATACAGTACAAGAGGATGCAATGCATATATATATTTAAACCTTCATGTAATAATGTTAAATATAACTATGGGTTTCATATACAATGACTGAATTGGCTAGTGTTCATTAAGCTTGGCTTGAATTCAGAGTAGGAATTGTGTTACAATAAAAAAACCTTTATTATTAAATCATTGTTTCTCCCAGAACAACTGTCCTATTGGGCCTAATAAAAAGCCTATTGAAGTTAGTGGGAATCCTTCTATCGACTTCAGCATAGGTCTACTGTAAATGGAATTGCATACCAAAAGGCACTATAGTGATTCAACTTCTGTTCTAATTTATTATAAATGAGTTTCACAATATATCAGATCACAAAAAGTAGGTGTCACTGTATTTCATTTAAAATGAAACCATGCTGTTCTCCAAAGTCCTGATGTTAATCAGTTGTCTAGGCTAAGATATGCAATTGCTGCATAAACAGACTTCTCAAATAGAATGTTTTCCTCTAAAGCCCTTTTAAAAAAAAGGCAAAAGCACAAACAAACAAAAAAAACCAAAAACCCACCCAAACTCTGTCCCATCCCTAATCAGCTTCCCCAGACAATGGTTACATCTTTATGCAAAAGCTTCCAAAATACAATCTTTACTGATGTTTTGTAGTTAGGGTGGAATTCAGTGGATGGATGAGCAACACATGAGAAAACAAAAATGTGAGAAGGACTGCATATAAACAATAATCAATAATGAAAAATAAATGTGGAGACTTCTACTTGACTTATTTATTCTTGTTAATTAATTCAATGGCTATTTAGGTTTAGAATATGAGGTAAAAAAGAGTGATGATTGTAAAGGGATTAGCTTTTGGTTCTTGTGAGAGATATAAAAAGAAAATGTAATAGAGACATAGGGAATGCCATTCCAAAACAAGGCAAGATGTTAAGAATGAGAAAGGAGAGGAGTTTACTCAAATTACTCAGAGTTCATGGCTGCCAGCGCTGTGTTAGATATCAGGGAGGTTGTCATGTCAGGAAGATACATTTCTCCCACAGAGAGGATTTCACATGAAGCTTTTGAAAAGAAGTGTTCTCATAAGTAAATTGTACAGCTATTATAGAATTCAGTGCTAAGAGGTCAGTACAACCCATGTCCAACCATTAGAAAGAAATAAAACTATAATGATGCCAACCTTTCATTTTCTTCAGCTCCTTATTTATGGGTATCCTTAGGAGCGCCTGCCATTCAATGAAAATTATTATAGATAGAAGCTATTGCTTTTGTAGTTAAGGCTACAACCAAATTCTGTGATAAGTCATACTTGTAGCCCACCTTATAAATTTTGATCTTAAATATAGTTTGACCTGAACATTAGCAGATTTAATCCAATTACTGAGGAGAATTTTCCTGATCAGTTTAAAAAAAATGGGCCAAAAATGTCTGAGTTACAGGTTAAAAAAATTACTTTGACTTTTAAATGTGAGCTGTGTTTAACATTTATGTCCCTCTCACTCACAAACAGTATCACACAACTTCTTCAAATATTCTATAAAGTTAAATTTCTGAAGAATTGTGCATGACTTAATTTGAAGAAATGGGTTGTAATTACACAGACTTATAAATGATTGTTCTATTGAATTTTAATTATTGTATAGTAGTGTGACAAAGTAATTTCTTCATTGTTGGTTACTTCTAGTTTAATGGGCTATTAGGATCCTTCTATAGAGTGGGTGCACTTAAAAGCACATTTTATATTCTTTTACAGGTGATTCCATAAACATCATAGTTGCATGGGGGTAGAAGAGTAGTTACTGCTTTGGGATCATTTTTTGAATGGGTCCCAAAACTCAGAATTTTGGCCATACAGTTTAGATAAAAACCCAAAGTTTGGATGATTGCTAAAACATATATCAAGTGTCTTAAATCCATGAGTCTGTAAAGGGGCTTGGAAATTTCCAAGAATATCATTTCCTGGTTTTTGGTTTTGCTTTGGGTTCCAGATGGAACACAGCAATTTATAATGATACAGATATAGAAAATAATGAAAAGAAAAGACCATCTAAACTTCAAAGTTTTAGTTTGATTTCAACTTTTGAATAATGTTCCAATCTGGTTCTCATACCTGAATTGATTTGCCCGTTGCTAATCATGATGTCAAAAGACATGGATTCTATAATCCATGAATGAATCATGTCAGAAAAGAAAGCTGATAAAAGAAACATTCTCAGTCTGTTTTTCTCAAAAAATCTAATATAATTCTGTATAAATATCCAGCCAAACAAGTAAGTTGGGTGGGGGGGACTACAGAAAGCACAAGAGGCAATTAAATGAAGATTGCAATGTAGTATGAAGGTCATTAGGGGGAAAATACCACTAACGTACGGGAAGCATTTTCTTCTTGTTCTATTTTAAAGTATAAGTTTCCGTGACTCCCTGAGAGTTTTTATTTGCACTACAACCTCAGAGAAGGGAAGGGGAGCATACTGGTCTCTGCAAATGGAAGAGGCTCTGGGAGTTTGCATTCTATAAGTAGCAGGCTGAGTAACAATGTCATTCTGCTCTTTTGAGCGTCTTTAGTTGCTTTGAGTTGCAATGCTTTGTTAAGAACCACATAATATCTTTTCCAAAGAAAGGACTTGTAGATTTTGTTTTTCTCTCATTAGTTATGCTGACTAACCAAGTAGAATTGTTATGAATGGACTCTAAAGAGCTTTCAATATGACTTTACAATACAATTTATATTGAGCTCCATCCAGTGCTTGAGGGACAGCTCACAAAAAGTTAACAGTACAAACAGGCTAAATCAAACACCATTATACATCAACAGCACCAAGAGACAGACTAGCTATTTAAAGGGCACATTTTCAAAGCCTTGCATAGGTTTTTAAAGAAGCCATGTGAAATCCCAACCTGAAGCAAATCCTCACCAGCAACTATACACCACGCAACAAAAACACTAACCCAGGAACCAATCCCTACAACAAACCCCATTGCCAACTCTGTCCACGTATCTATTCAAGGGACACCATCATAAGGCCTAACCACATCAGCCATACTATCAGGGGCTTGTTCACCTGCACATCTACCAATGTGATATAAGCCATCAGGTGCCAGCAATGCCCCTCTGCCATGTAAATTGACCAAACCAGTCTCTATGCAAAAGAATAAATGGACACAAATCAAACATCAAGAATTGTAATGTTCAAAAACCAGTAGGAGAGCACTTCAATCTCCCTGGACACTCAATAACAGACTTAATTCTTCAACAACAAAAAACTTCAAAAACAGACTTCAATGAGAAATTGCAGAACTGGAATTAATTGTGATATTGGATACAATCAAATTAGGCCTGGATAAAGACTAGGAGGGGATGGATCACTACAAAAAGTAATTTTCCCTCTGCTGACACTTACACCTTCTTGTCATCTGTTGAAAATGGCCAATGTCCACCTTGATCGCATTGGCCTCGTTAGCGCTACAAAAGTAATCTCCCTCTCTTGATACTCACTCCTTGTTGTCAATTGTTGAGAATAGGCCACTTCCACTGTAATTGAATTTGCGTCATTAGCACTGACCTCCCACTTGGTAATGCAATTCTCATCTTTTCATGTGCTGTGTGTGTGTATATATATATATAATATACATATATATACACACACACACACACGCATTATATATATACGTATGTATATACATGTACATATGTATGTACATGTGTATCGTACATGATATGTATATACGTATATCATACTGTACATGTATATATCGTACATGATGATATGTATATACATGTATGGTATGATATATACATGTATGGTATGATATATGTATATACATATCATGTATATACCTATATATCATATGTATATACATATCATAACATATGTATGTATGATATACATGATATGTATAATGTATATACATATCATGTATGATATGGTATATACATGTATGGTATGATATATATGATGTATATATGATGTACATGTATATACATGATATATACATGCATATGATGTGCATGTATATACATATATATGATGTGCATGTATATATACGCACACACACGCATCTGATGAAGTAAGTTTTAGCCCACAAAAGCTTATGCCCAGATAAATTTGTTAGTCTCTAAGGTGTCACAAGGACTCCTCGTTGGTTTTGCTGTTACAGACTAACACAGCTACCACTCTGAAACCTGTCAAATTCTATGCAATCCTTTAAGTGAACCCCTCATTTCATCCACTGCCCTCCCTCCAGCCCCTGACTCCACCCTGTATATCTGTACTGTATATCAGGAAGCAGATTGCCTATTTCTAATTGCCTTCCTTAAGCTACAAGGTGGAGGAATAGGCTAACTGACTTTTCCTTAAGGCATTACATACCAATCGGTTGCTGGTAGGCCACCACATCCTCAAAAGGCCATTTAAGAAAAGGGGTTGCTTCTTAATGAGAGAGAGAAAAAAGTGGTAAAACTATGTCTAAGTTCCGTTTTTAGATCTGTGTTTCCGATGCCAAACTTGGTTCACGTTATAGGTAAAGCCTCCATTCCCCCCCCCCCCCCGCACTTCCCAATGAAGTGGTTGAAGAGTCTATACCCTGGTAACCACACATCCTCCCATCTGCCTCCTCATAGCATGGCATGGGGCAGTAAAAGCTCCTCTTCCGTTTCCCTCCTGGTCTTGCACTGACTCACCCAGCCTCCAACACATTCATAAGTGAGGTGACATAGCTCTCCCACTTCCAGGGTAACCAATGCCCAATACAAACAAGAAGAAATGCAAACTCTCCCCTTCCCACAGGAAGGCCCTGATTGGCTGGAGCCAAAGAAGACGCCTGCCTATCTTCTTTTCTCACAGTAAGAGCTGAAGTTCTTCTCTTCCTCTTTGCCCGACAGCAAGTGAGTGGAGTTTCCTCTTTTCAGCTCCTCTGGCATAGCCCCCACCAACTTCAGGTATCACAAGACAGGCTGAATGCCACCCCTCCCAAGCACAGCCCATTAACTCTTTCCTGACTCAGGAGGGCTTGCAGCTTATCATACCTTATTATAAATTTTACTTACCAATGCAAAGTCTTTGTTGAGAATCATCTGCTCCACCAAGGATGACTCGTTATGGAAGAGATGAGGTTGCATATGACTCCACATATGGGGAAACCACCAGAACTCATCTACAGACCCCAACAACAAGTCATCACCTTCATCCTCTTCTGCAGTTCCTGAAAAAAATAGGAAAGAAAAAATAATGATTGTACAGTGAAAGGTGCAAGTAACTGCATTTTTAAACTAGACTGATGACTGCCTCACCAACTGTAATGCCATATATTTGGTGCAATTACACTGCTGTGTTAAGGAAATGATGCTATGAAGAGTTAGGTTTGATATTTCTCTCCCCACTTATATTATGTTAACTTATAACAATGACCACTAACTTTCAAGGGCAGGCTCAAATGTCCATGTTGCCTACTGTTCAAAAGTGGGCAGTCATGATCATTTGGTCTTCAAAAGTTTTGAATTGCTACCAGGAGAAGAGAGGACCAGAGTTGAACTACTTTTTCTCATACGCTATGATTGACTCTTGGAATATACTGATGTGATCCTTAGGTGAAAGAGTATATTTATCTGGGTTGGTCTATATGCAGAGACAGCAGTAGAAACCAGACATTTACAGTTTATGAAAGCTCAGAACAAAACCAAAAGAAACTCCCATTAAAAGCCTCATCAGATTCAAGTCTGATTTTATCAAAATATATCAGAATCAAGAGAAACATGAAACAGTTTTATAAAGTAACTAGGCAGTAAAGCAAAGCTATAATAGGGCTTTGAAAAATCTATTCAACTTGCAAATGCAGGGTATAGTTTTCCTTGGTATGCCATCTTTTTTGCAGAATTTAAGCTTTCATTTTAAATGCAAGTTAATAGCCTATGTTAGCGAAGACATGTGCCACAATTCAGGCAGAAGAAAGCACATATGGTTACTAGAATGGGTGTAATTTTTTTCTGAAACTTTTTTCTCTGAAAAATGCAGATTCAGGTCCACTCAAACACTTCACAGTTTGTGTCATTTTCTGAAAATTGCTTCAGGAGAAAAAAATAAAATAAAATATAAATGCCAAAATAATTCATATTGACACTTTTAGAATTAAATATTCTGATTTTGGGTTGGAATCACAAGGACACTTGGTATCATTTGGAAAACCAAGTAGGAGAAGGTGATGACTCTTCCCTCCACCTTCCCCCGTGACCCCAATAGTTAGGCTACTCAGCTGGGATTTGGTGAGACCTAGGTTTAAGTCTGTGCTCTAGAGCAGAGACTTGCAACCAGGTCTTCCCCTCCTAGGTGCATGCTCAAACCACCAGACTAAAGAGTCATTCTTTTTTCTCTTTGAGGCCCAAATGAATATTTAACTATTAAAGAGTGAGTGGAACAGCTTCAGCAGAAGTGATTGAGAGCGCACTACACAAGAATAATTATGGGGCTACCGAGTAAGGCTCTTACCTATAGTAAGTCCCTAACTGGGGATACGCGGGCACCAGCATCAACACAAGTGCCATTCACAAAACAGTGGTGAATTCCACTAGTGATTCTAGCCCTTCATTTTCAAAGGGCCTTCAAAAAAGTTGTATTTTGCTTGACCTGAAACAAATGTTGTTTTTTTCTATTTTTCAGAACTGCCGATGAACTGAAAAGTCGGTTATTTTGAACAACTCAAATGGTTACAACAAAAATCTTCAAAATTAGATATGACATAGGGCTACTTTCTAGAGTCTGCAGACAGATAGCCTACTGCTTTTTAAAATGTGGATGGCTACATTAAATCTCACTAACTTCATCCTCAAATCAAGTATTAAAACTTCAGTCCATTTACTGGCAGCATTACTTCTAGTCCCTTCATTTTATTTTAACAGTTTTTATTTAGCTTAAGACATATCTTTATTTTTCACAAACAGATGGATTATAGCACATACAGCTTGCTTTCTTTTTCAGAAGTCTTTCAACACTTTGCAAAACTAATTACAAAGAAAGTAGTTTGTGGTTATGCTTATTCGCTTTCACAGAAGGTATTAGACAGATAAGTGTTCAATGTATTATTTACATTTGTATTTAATCACTGCAATGTTTTGAAGAATATTTCTGTACGAGTGTATCACTATCTCTTTTGTTTGGTGCCCTACTAATCTATGCATATACTATTATTTGTGGCAAGTATAGGTAGAAGAATACATAACAAATACACTATATGACACTTATGTTTGTAAGAGTTTCTCTTGATATACTCTATTCTAATTCTTTAAGAAAACAATTGCTTGTTCAAAAGAAAGGTTGGTGGCTCTTATTTCCGTATGCATTCTCTGTTTAATAAACACATACTTGTTCATGTTTTGTATATGCACACACGTATACAGGTGGGTGACATTGTCAGAGAGGCAGGAGAGGATGGTGTTAGCAACATGTTTTTGAAAGGGTCTAGCGGAGAGAGAGATGAGAGTCTGGGAGATCATGAGAAAAATACTTTGAAAGTCTAAGCGAGAAGACATATGTTTGGTTCAGGTTTTCAGAAGTAGGGATGGAGAGGAGAAAGACAGATATTAAAGAGATGTTACATAGGACTAGAGTAAGTTTAAATCAGGCATTTAACATATTATAGGTAATAATGAAGTAAAATTAGAATATAAGCAGTAATATGTTAATATTTAAAATAATTAGAATAAGATTACAAAACAGTTTTTTTTACAAAACTCATTTTTGGACTCAGATTTTCCTGGGATAGTCTCCTCCTGATGGTTAAATTTTTAAATAAAGTTTGAGTACAAGATGTCAACCATTTTTTCACTGTCATTAAGTTTTAGAAAGATAACACAATATTTCCTATGTTTTTTAAACCCAAACACCTTTAAGGCAGAGCTGCAAGAAAACAATAAAAAAGGTTGAGTTTTGAAACTTTGCATGGAGACCTTTACCCTTGTATGCCTTTACAAATACATTTTAAATTTAGTAAAATAATAATAGAAAGGTATTAAGAGTTTTCCACCCAAACTTTATTTTTTTAAATGGAAGATTGCTGTGGGGTTTTTTGTTTGGTTTTTTTTTTAAATGACAATTTTCACAGAAAGTATCTGTCAAAAAACAAAAATGTTTTGGGTTTTATTTTTTTCTAATGAGAAGTCAATTTTCTTTAAAATAAATTCCCAATTTTCCAACAGCTGTCATAATAAACATTAGAAAATTATGAAGTGAAGAGGTTGCAGTAGTTTTTCATTAAATCAATAGACATGCATTTTCAGAGAGAAGCATTGTGCATCCGGGCACAGCTAGGTAAGTGCACACTTTTTCCAAATGGTTTTTCTGACATTAAATGCTCCTAAATTCTAATGCTACTTTAAGATTTTCTTCACACATCTCTTGAATTAGAAGTCTCTTTCAATCTTAAAACTGAAGCCATATTTGATGAAGAGTCAGTAGTTTTAAATTTATGAGCAGTTAATTTGGCAGATCCTGGGAACACTAACTCACATACCCAGATAAGAGTATATACATGCACAGGAAATGCATACTTGGTCTGTATTACTAATAGACACTAGTCAACTCTTCCAGGTGCTTTTTGTCTACAAGTGTGCACAGTTTATTTCTAGTAATAAACTGCACTTGTAGACTAAGAGGCACTAGCAAAGGACATCAATTTTCCTGTATCACTCAATTGCCTGTTAATAGAAATGGGTGTCAGCATGAATAATATAAATAATTAGAGTATAAGGTTAGTATATAGCTATCCTAATTATATGTGGGCATTCAAATTAAGAGATACAAGTGCAGTACAGGTCAGTCATCTCTCTATTAATATATATAATTATTTAATTTGCTAACATTCACATGATATATTTCCTTCTCGTAGTTTTCAACTGATCAGAGTTTTGGAAGGGAGTACAAAATCGTGCATTAAGGAAAAGTCAATAAGGCACAGCAGTTAATGTCCTAATAAAACATGTGCATCTTACATTAAAAGTCTCTTCTGAGTAATCAAGCCATGTTTACAGTAATTAAAAAATACCTTTCCATGTTTTATTTATAAAGAGTCAATAAAGTGTATGTTTTCATGGAGAACACTTAGAAACATTTCCATTAAGCTGATATGACAAAACAGTATCTCTGGATGAAGGAAGTGCTCACTTTAGAACTTACATGCATCACTGAGCACAGAATGCAGCAAGTCTCTTTATGGAGCCAATGACATGCTTGAACTCATTAAGTAACTTTGTACTATTTTAGTAAACCTTATAAAAGTCTCTGGAGCACACAGATACACACACAAACACATTCTCTGTAAGCCAGTTACAAATGAAATATTGATAATATTCAAATCAACTGGGAAGAGAAAACCTGAAGATTATGCATTAAATCATTTTTAGTGAATTGTGGTGATTGAGAGGAAACTCAAGATTAACAAAAAAATTTGTAAGTCAGTATTTGAACTGAAAAAAGCCTCTAATATCACTATTAATATTAATTTCCCATTAGTATTTAAAATAAATTATCTTTTCCCAAATGATTTTTCCTCTTTTGTATTTCTTGCACTTGCTGGGGTGGGCAAACTGCATCTGCATGAAGAAATGATGTCTATGGAACTCTATGGCGGGGCATTATTAAGCAGAATCCTGATATTCCAGCACAATACAATGGTCCACTTTTGTTGAACTCACCTTATTATAGATAACACCAATAAGAAATGATTATACGAGCAAGTTAAGATGTAGTGGGCAAAATACTGACATTCTTATTTAGTCCTCTGTATTTGGGCAAAACTTCTACTGATTTCACTGTGTTTCCCGATTAAAGACTCAGTAAAACCTGACCAAGGACCACAGGCATCGGCCCATGTTCGTGAACAGCTACATTAGCTACAGCAACTCCCTACAATTTTTCCTTAATATCATGTTATACCCTACCCCTGCCAACTTTATCTGGAAACAAACTTTTCAATGGGTCTCAAGAGACCTAAATTCTGCCACAGACTTGTTGTATGATCGTCAGCAAATCATTTCATCTCTCTTCTCCCTCACACCCTTTGTCTGGTCAAGTTAGTCTGCAAACTCTTCTAGGAATGGATTGTCTCTCACTGTGTGTTTGCACAGTGTCTAGTACAATGGGACCCCAATTAGAGATGGGGGCAGTAGGTGTTACAATAATAATAATGTTGGCCTCTTCACTTTATTCCTCTCTCAAACTCCTCTCCCCCATACCCTTTTATTTCCCATCCCTCAACATACACATGCTCCAGTTCCTAGCTTTTTAGGCTTATCCCTTCATCTTTTTGCTTCTCTAACAAGTTATTACCTCCTCCAATCAAGTTTCCCAGCTTCTTTAATATAATAGAGCCAACAGTCCCCTTTGCAGTATGGGTTGACCTAGTTGGGAAACTATGTATTCCAAGGGTGACACTTCAAACAGAAAAATTGCTAGGCTTACAATGGAATACTCTGGAAATTGCCTCAGTTCAAATAAATGATTGAGTGAGCATCCCACTGGTCCTCTCAGTACTGGGTCTCGCATAAGCGATGGGGCGGCAGTGAACGGTGAAGAATCTGGACAACCTGAATGGAGGGACAGGACAGGGCAGTGGAGTTATCAAGAAGGTTTAAAAAGTGAGGAAAGGGGAGAAAGTGAAAGAGACATTGTGTAGAGGTGAAGAGTTGAGGCAGAGAAAAGCACATGTGAAGGAGACAGTTAAGTGTGCTGAATCAGGCAATGCTAATCTTCCAGAAAAACACTGGGCAGGTAAGTGGAATCTATTGGTTACGCAGAGTTAGTAAGGAACAATACTGTTTTTTCTTTTAATTTAAAGTTGTTTTAATGAAGCTTTTGGCATAACAAGGACTTTAAAGACAATTAAAAATGATAATTTTACTCCTAATATTGCTATAGAGTTGCTTTCTAATCATATTCAGACACATCATGGTGTGTGTAACATTCAAATATTGCTGCTTTTTTAAGAGTTTGTGGCACTCAGTTTTCAGCCTTGTGCTTTTCATTGCACTTGTGATATTGCAAAAAGCCAGGAATGACACCTATGCTGTCCTGTTTTTAGCGAATTGTTTTCAGTTAATTTGCCTTCCTTATCACCCTAAGACTAACAGGATGCCCTTCAGAAAATGCAAAAACACTTCATATCCTTCAGGGACTGATCAAAAGACTTTTGAAATCAATGGGATTCCTTCCATTGCTTCAGTGGGCCTTGGATTGGACACTAAGTACCTGAGATGATGGAACAGAGCACTTTCCCATTGCTCCTCTGAGTCAGCAATGATAAATAGACAGTGCTACAAAATAAGTTTAAAATCTTGATACCTACTTAATCGTAGCTACCTGAGAGCACAAAGTTCCTTCTTACCTGTGTGGTAAAACTTTCCTGAAAATCCAAGGTTGAAGGTAAAATTTGCAACCTGACTGCGCAGTAAATTTTGAGTCTCTAGTAATGCCTGAAATAAATAAGAAATTAACACGCATTTAGAAAAATAAATATAAAATTTAGGAATGCCTCATATTAAAATTCGTGTCCACTGATGAGACATAAAATTAAGGTCTTCTTTAAATATGTTCTGTGGTTTGTTGTTGGGATCATTCATTTTTTCTTTAGTCTATTAGTGAATACATTTGGGAATTTAAGAAGGTGAGGGCGCAACATCACTGGCAAGAGTTCCTAGCTTTGTAATTCAGAGCAACAGGAACAGGGCAGGATCCTATATCAACTTGTACATGTTTTGATGTTTGGCAATATTTGAACTCAGGTTTCTAGCCGAAACAATATATTAACCACCTGAACCAACATAAACATTGGGTTTATATGTAAAACTTAAATAATAAAATTGACTAAAACTCAAAATACAATAAAGGTATTGTTTGCCAGCCTGGGCATTAAAGGGTTTTGGTTTCACTTACCTGAAAAAACTTTAAAATTGTAGCTTGTAGGCTAAATTCAGCAATGGTATAAAAGGATAACTCCCTATTGACTTCCCTGGGAATTGTGTCCATTTACCTCCTGGCTATGTTTTTATGTTCTTGTTTATTTTTTTTTTTTAAAATTATGCTCCTAAAAAATAAAAGTCTGATTGCACTGGAGACAATAGCTTCTGTAATCTACCCCTATTATCTCATCAGTTTGTCTCAGGTCAATTCTGTGTACAACATCTGTAGAGGTCAAAGAAGTCTCTGCACTTTCAGTCTTTGACCTCACTGATGAGACTGCCAAGCAATGATGCTTCCAATGGTAGTTTTTACTACATGAATGTCTCTCCACTTGGGATTGGTCTGAGAACAACAAACATTTAACATCCGTCATGCTACAGATACCAGCTGAATAATGCTTTCATGTCTCTACTGGCCTGGCCAGTTTTGAATTGGTGAAAAGCTCTAATTATCATCATTCTTTTGAGCGCCTATCATTTTGCTCTTAAGAAAAGCTAAAAAGCATTTCTGACCACCCACTAACTATGAAACATATTTGAAATTAACATGTATCTTGGCAGCTGACATCTGTGTTTATGATAACAGACAACTAATTAAACATATACGTCATTTGGGATACACACTGAGCTTCCACACAACCTAAGAGGCAGTCAGGAAGATTTATGTTCCTTTATTTTTAAACTTAATTATATAGACAGTTTTAAGGTAGAGATAACAAGAAGTTACTCAAGTAGTTTAAGAACTGTTATCCAAGGAAATAAATGAGTAAGGGGCAATAACAATTGAAATCTAACTGCAGTAAACTGTGTGCCTTAGCACTGAATATTAAGAGATCAGTATTGTCTCCAGCCTGTCTGGTTATACATTTATTAACTACATGATTTCCCTTTTGTGACCCCCACCATACATTAGTACATCAGTGCTTGATCCAAACATTGTAAAATTACACATTATGTTTTATGAGACCAAATACAAAGGGAACTGGTAGACAACTGCAACAATTATGTTCTAGTATACTACTATTATAAAATGAAGGTGGTCAGCACCAGAAATATTCATTGGGTCAGAGCTTCAGTGGTTGAAAATTGCCTTAGCTCCATTTAAGTGAGAGCTAAGCAGAATGCCACCAGTTTTGAATCTGGGCCATTATTTTTAGAAACATAGTTTTCCAATATATGCAGTGCTTCTTGCAATTCAGACAGGTGCACTGAGCAAAATAAATGTGGTTTGTCTTTGTGGATGAAACCCCCTGAAATATTATCAATTAAAACAAGGTATCCCAAGGTATATGAAATAAACTTGTTTGATCATCTCATTTTTTCCTTTCCAAATCCCGTTGCAATGTTATTTCATAAGATCTTATTTCATAATATCACGAAAAGGGGAAGGGGAAAAAGTGAGAGAAGAAAAAACATTTCATCCAGGTAAGGTCTCGTTAAAAGCGCAGAACAAGTAAATCCTATAAACCATGGTCATGTGATTTTTTTCAGTCTGAATGGTAAATCTGTCACTCAGTGTTTTTTGCCAGGCACCAAAGACTTTTTTTTTTGGTCATTTGAGTATAAAGCATGTCACATATATTCATTTATATGGAAATTAATTTCATTTTTATTGTCTCATTGTATGTTAACATTAAAGAGTCACTATCAGATAGGTGAATCCTAACATTTGACCAATGTTATAGTGTTTGTAGGTGTGGGGAATGTCTTACACAGATCTCAGTATCTATCTAGAAAATAAACAATAAAAGATCAATCCTGCTTTGAGAATAATTGAACCATTTCCCTATTTTTAATAATTACTTATTCAATCAAAATTATCCTTGACTCCAGATGGCTTTAGCAATAATTTTGCTAGGTGAATAATAAACTTGATGCGCTGTGTAGGCACAGTTCATAAAAATAGGGAGTACAGATCTGCACCACACCAGGGGAGCGGGAGGTGGGATTCAGAATGCCTCCTGGGTGCACACAGACTGTTGCATGCCTGCTCTTGTAAGGAATTAAACTTTTTACCACCTGCACTGGTGGCCAGCTCTGCTGCCTGCATACGGTTGCCGACTTTCTAACAACAAAACTGAAGACACTTGTCCCACCCCTGCCCCACCCCTTCTCAGAGGCCTTTCCCCCCACTCACTGCATCCCCCCTGTCCCTCTGTTGCTCTCTGTCCCCCACCTTCAATCACTTGCTCATTTTTACCCATCTGGGCATGGGGGTGAGGGCTCTGGCTGGGGTGTGGGCTCTGGGTTGGGGCAGGAGTGCAAGCTGTGGTGGTAAGGCCTGGGATGAGGGATTTGGGGTGCAGGATGGGTCTCTGGGCTGGGGGATGGAGCTGAGGAGTTCGGAGTGTGGGAGGGTGCTCTGGTCTGAGGCAGGGGGTTGGGACAGGGGAGGAGGTGAGGGCTCCAGGTGGCACTTACTTTTGGCGGCTCCCCAGAGGCAATAACATGTCCCTCAGCTGCTTGGCATTTGGGAAGGTCAGGTGGCTCCTCATGCAGGCACTGCCCCTGTACCTCCCGTTGGCTGCGGTTCCCGGCCAAGAGGAGTTGTCGAGCTGGCACTCCGGGGCTGACCCTCTGCGGAGCCAGAGGGATATGTCATCGTTTCTGGGAGCCACGCAGAGCCAGGTAGAGAGCCTGCCAGTCCCACGCCAACCAGACTTTTAATGGCCTGGTCAGCAGCGTTGAAAACCGGACAGCTGGCAACCCTATGCCTACATGGAGCCATAGTCCACTCTCCCCTGCTCCCTTTATAGGGCTGTGTGACTCAGCAGATCAGGAATGGTGCAGTCCCTACATCACTTGAGAGCAAGGATTGGTCCTTATGCAGGCTTCACAAGAGGGGTAGGCTTTTGATGCCCTCCTCACGCATTGCACAGCCACATAAAGATCATGCAGAATTTGGCCAGGAGGAAGGACTGCAGGAGTTTAAACAATGGGAATTTTACCGGATTCAGAACCAAATCTGGAGTCCTACACGGAACCCCTATTGTAAATCCTCCTCGAAGCAAGATAGTTCTCCCCAAACCCTGTTACTTTGAACTCAGTCATTCTCCACAATATTATTTGTCCATATGAAATCAGGCTGCCTTACTTCCAACTCTACTCTCAGCAGTGTTCCACTGGCTCTGGCTTTCTTCTCAGAGGAGGCATTCCCACAATCAGAGGCTAGAGAAACCTTCCCCTGCTCTGAGGACAAGCTCATCAGGTTCCTGATCTCCCTCACTCCACTTCAAAATCAGCACCTTATTTCTTATATCTGTCATCTGCATTGAGTTCACTATTCATATGTTATGTGTTGTGAACATTTATTTCTCCACTTCCCAGTGAACACTTCTTCACTTTCCAGCAATGTCTGTCAAGCCTCCTCTCCTCCACATCGGTAGTTTACATCTGCCTCCTCAATATGCATTCCCCCTATCACCATCTCTTTACTCCACTCAGGTACAGCATCATCTTCTGTGCTTTGCCTATGTTACAGCTCCAGCAGATTAGCAGCGAGCCCATATGTAGCAGGACTGTAAGGGTCTGCCCACAACTTCCACACAAGTAGATGTCCACACTCAGAGAAAACTCCTATAGTGCTTAGGTGACTGCTCTTCTGTCTTGGGGGCTAGATCCAAAAGAAATTTAGATACCTAACAGCCACTTGAGGCACCTAAATCCAAAATTTAGATCCTGCTCTGCTGACACTTAAACCTGTAGGTTCCTAAATTTCTTCCAGGAAGCTAGGACCCTAGCTCAGATCTAGGCTGTGGGGAGATTCTCAGGCAGATATTTCCCCTCCTACCCCAGCTTGCCTGAGGGGCCCAATCTGACAGATGTTCTCAGAGCATGCCTAACTCATGTAGCACACAGTGCCACAGCACGGTCATTAGAACACTTACCTATGGTGTGGGAGACATGGGTTCAAACCCCCACGTGACCTGATTTGGAACAGAGATTTGAAATGAGGTCTCTGACCTCAGTACCATAACCACCGGGTAGATTGCTCTTAATCTCTCCTGTTCATGCTGTTCCAGTTTGTACATAATTCTTAAATTGTCATCAGCAATGCGACTAGATCCTGGTTCTCCTAGATGAGCACCTTAACTTCTACACTGTAAAAGTCACTTGCATGGTCTCTCCAGCCTAATGAATATATACTGTGACGGAGTCAGACCAGAAGGATATAGGAAAGTGCTGGAAGGCAGGTATATTAGTCTCAGGATATGCAGGTCCCTGTTCCCTGGGTAGCCAAAAAAAGGCTACTCCAGGCCAATAAAGACACCTGGGGCCAATTAAGAACCTTCTAGAAAGGAGTAGAATCAGCTAGCCTAATTGGGACACCTGAAGCCAATCAGGGACTGGCTGAAACCAGATAAAAACCTCCCAGTTAGTCAGGTGGGTGTGGGTGTCAGGAGCTATGGAAGGAAGTTATGCTGTTGGTGAGACAGCGTTGGACAACGTATCATACTGAAGGAAGGAGGCCCTGAGGTAAGGGTGAAGTGGAGTTTGAAGAAGCGGGGACTGCTGTGGGGAAGTAGCCCAGGGAATTGTATTGTGTTTTGTGCCTAAAAGGTCAGCCATCTTATCTGATACTATTAGGGTCCCTGGGCTGGAGTCTGGAGTAGAGGGCGGGCCCAGGCTCCCCCCTTTTCCATCTTCCATACTGGCCTGTGATGAAGGTAACTCACTAGGTGGTGACTCTTGCCAATTATACTGAGAAAGGGAGGTCACTCTGGGGCCTAGATGAGTTTCTGAGGCCCCTAAATCTGCCAGAAAGCGCAGGACCCACAAGTACAGACTTGGAGCTTTGTCACAATACATATTTTATTCAAAGTGGAACAGATGCAATAGGAGAGACTTGAGGGAAATCCACCCCTTAATACTCTATAGCCTAACGAGTAGGGCACTTCCCTGGGAGGAGGGAAACAGGTTTAAGTTCCTAGTGAAAATCAGGAAGCGTTAGGTTTGGAACCTGGAACTCCTATATCCTAAGAAAGAGCTTTAGCCACTGGGATGAGACAGGGACACATATCTCATTGTTCTTGTAAAACAGGGCAAATCTGGCTTACATGCCTAAGAGAGTATTCAAAGGTGAGAATACCAAATAAAGATTAACACCTCCCTCCAGTCCAGAGTTAGGCACCTATGGCCCAGATCCTCAAAATATTTAGATTTCCAATTGCCATGAGAGTTAGGTGCCAAAATACCTTTGAGGCGGTGGGACTATGTCCTTTTGGGGGCAGGGCCAAGGCTCCACCCATCTCCTGGGCATTTCCTGCTGGATAGTTTAGTCCACTTCCTGCTCAGCTTGCTGACTTCTGTGATCCCATTCTTAGATGCCTAACTCTCCCTATGCACTGCATAGAGTCTGGGTATCTAACTTGAGACTGATGATTGCACTGGGCAGCGGGGCACCCAAAGATAGGATTTCAGTGCAGAGCCTAAGTCCCCTTAGTGAGTCTAGCCATAGATGGATGTGGTATCTTTGGCCAGAGTATTTATAGGCCTCTTCATTTTTGCTTATTATGTCATCATTCAAAAAAGAAATCCGTGTTAGTTCTGAGTAAGGATTGCTGAATAGGGCCATTAGCACAAAATAGGTATTTCAATATGGTGACCCACTTAAAAAACCTGCAGATTCCATGGTAGATTCTAAGCCAGTAATTGAACTAATGTCATTTTATTCTGAATAAATAAGTTAAAGTAAATCTAACAAAATCATCATTTTACAAGGAAAGAAGCACAAAACATATTCAAGTTTGGTAAAATGTGCATGGCCTTATCCAGGCTATGCACATTTATTAAAAAAGTAATCAAAGTGTTTCTTTCAAATAGGGCACTTAAATTAGGTGGCATCTTTGAAGAATTTTGGGTTTCATTTTATTAACTGATTCTTCACTTTGTCAGTAAGTATATCTCTATGACATCCATAAGATAAATCTTTTTTCTTTATATTGCATTTACACTCAGCAGTATTTTACATTAATCCATGTAATTATCTTTTGTATGTTTGAGTTGCTGTGTCTTTATTCTTCATAATTGGTGCATCTATTAAGAAGGAATGATGTTTTCCCATAGTGTCCTTGTTAATTACAACTATATCCTTCATTTGCATAATAAACTTTTTGGGGAATTTTTTGCAGTAACATTTCATGGCTAATAGGAAGCAATTTGCTTTCCTTTATTAAGTACATTAAAACTTCATGCCCTAGACATCATTGACTGTAAACATTTGATACTGCTCAAATTTAATGCACCAAGGCATTTTGCTCTGCCATATTAGGTTTTATTTATGTGCTATGTTCTGGATTGTTAGCTGCTAATGAGACTTCAGCTCTTTTTGTTCTAAGGCCTGAACACTAACCTCATTTTAATGAGTTCATTATTTGCTGTCTTCTGAATGGAAGGCAACAAATTTTCCTTTTAATTAAAGGTCAAAACACCTCTGGCTAAGAAAAGTTAAGAGGTTATTAAGCCCTTAGAGAAACTGAAGGAATGGCTTATTCGGATATCTACTCCAAGCAGAGGCAGATCAGATTAGGGTTGAAGGTGTTTCTCTGGAGACCAAAGTTCTAACTTTAAGCTAAATGATGACAACACTAAAACACAGTCGCTAGAATTCCCTAATCATTGTAAAAAACAGCAGCAACAAACCCTAAAAAAACAAAAACAACCCCCCAAAAGTCAGCCTAAGTAATTAAAGAGGCTTTACTCCTAACCCAGATGTCTGCATGGATCACTGTTAAAGCATGATCTGTTGTTTGAATGAGGAATGATTTATACATTGCTGAGGACAGGTGCCAAATTAATTGAGCTACAAAAACTAGTCTCTTATTTCTTATCACTGAAAGTGGTAAGAAATCAATATTTTTGGTGCTGCTTCTAGTGAGACAGAGAACTGTATGATGTTGTTAGTGAACATTTCCATTTTATGAACATTCTACGCATATCCATGTGAAATTACAATGGCAACTTTAGATAGACTAAGTAATAATACTAGTGTTCATTTGTATAGCACTTTGTCTTTAAAATGATGTACAATGATTAACTACTTAGGGCAAGATTTGCTACCCTAACTCATGTTGAGTAGTATCTTACTTCACAAGACATTCCACTTATGAGTAAGGTACTCCTCCTAAGTAAGGGGATTGCAATCTGGTCCTTAAGTGGTTAACAGAGAAAGAGAGATTAACAGTGGACTGGCCTTAACAACACACTCTTGGGTGACAGGATCACAGTCAGCCACTGCTGGGTCCCTACTCTGGAGAACAAGACAAAGGGTTTTCTTAAGCTATCATTTCCTTCACGTGAGGCAGCACTTGCAGCTGGCTACCCTGCAACAAGCAAGTCACTGCAACAAATCACAGTAAGAACTCAGCATCAGGCCTACCTTCTCTCAAGCAGTTCCTGAGCTCGGCCAGGCTTTTCCCCCAAAGTCAGAGCTAGAGGTTTGCTCTCCCTACCAGCAAGCCCCTCCAGTGAGCTGGGCTGCTCCCTTTTAATCCCCTCCTCCAAGCCAGGCACCTGTTGAGTTTGGTGGGTAGTAGGAAGAGGGGGTGGGGCCTACGCCTGACACTTGCTGCTGCTATACTAGGGTGAGACTGAGCTCACAGCTGGGAGTACCTTTCCAGGACCTGAAGAAGAGCTCTGTGTAGCTTGAAAGCTTGTTTCTCTCACCAATAGAAGCTGGTCCAATAAAAGATATTACCTCACTCACCATGTCTCTCTGAGCTCACAGCAGCTCATCAACCCTTTCCTGGCCAAAGTGGGATTTGTATGCCCCATCACAAAAATACCAAAAGATATGGAGGAGAAAGGAGATATTTCTGCTCTCCAAACTCTCTCTGATTTGCTACTACTATCCTGAATTGTGCAATTTCCACTTTATCATCCTAGAAAATGTCCCTTGGAAAAGTGTTCCAATATCTGACAAAAAGGAGCTAAGTGGCTAAAGCTGTAGTATCTTTCATGGCCATATCATGATTTAAAGGTGATATGACAGAGTGTTGCAAACATACAGTAGCCTTCCCAATGTTCAGTGTCATAATTCATGGTAGAGGAAATCCTTGTGCAGACTAGCAATTCTGTTATTACCAGTTTCTCTTCCTTTTACATATCTTATCCTCCCACCCTCACCCCTGTCTAATGAATTCATGCCTTGTACTTTGTACTTCCATATATACTTCCAGTTTTCTGATGCCGCCCTTGCTCTTACTTGCTACCAATATTCTTTCAAAAAAGGCCTCACTCAGTTAGAAGGGTGGTTCTTTAACATCTGCCATTAATGCTTTGCAGTAATATACCACAGAGGTTCCCAAGCTGTGGTCAATGGAATGTTTGCTAGAGGTCTGTGAAATGCTGACTGGTCACATAGCGCTGGCTCTCCTCTTCGTTAGCAGCTGCTAATTTGCAGAAGAAAGCTAAAAATACAGTAAATAATTTCCCAATGTTTCTTTTCCATGTAAGCAACTTTTGTAGTTGTTACAGGAATGTGCATTGAACATGTAAGGGTGGCCTGTAAGGACAGGAGGTGAATCCCAGTTCCATCTCTCTCTGGTCTATTCAATGGAAAAGCCCAACAGCTCCTGATGTAGCTCTTTTAATCTTCAAAGCAACGTTAGTCCTCACATCTCTGAAATACTTAACCAAGTATCAGACCCACAGACAGGAAAATTAAGCAAAGAAATAAATGGTCTAATACTACACAAAGAGTAAGTGTTCACAGTCCTATGTCTGGACCACTAGGCCAGTTTGCTTTCTTAAAAAAAGGATAATCCATTCTACTTTAGCTGTATTGGTCCTTGCAAAAACAGACACCATTGAAGTCAGTGGGAGTTTTACCACTTATTTTAATGGGCCCACTTGAGAAAGACAATATGAGTGTAATATAATGTTCCATTCTCTCTTGCTGGAAGAAATACTCACTTCAGCTTATTACCATTTTGATTGTAAAATATCCCCCACAGTATTGGCTACCAGATGGACATGGAGCAGTTTGGCCAGCAAATTTAAATTCCATCCCTTCTCGCACATGATGCTGTACTTTGGGGCAACCTGTTCTTAAAAATTGACAAGAAACCCTTAAGGTGCAGAGAGTGCCTCCATAGATAGAAGTCTGGCTGATCAACATGGTTGACCTAGCAGGCAAAGTGAGTGGGTAATGATTCAGAAAGGTGAACCTCAGACAAGTTAGAAAATATTTTGTCTGATTTTTTAGAAAACTTTGATTAGTTCCTAGCAAAGAGAAACTCAGATGTCACTTTCCTTTTCCCTTGTCTGCCCTTCCTCGATTCATTCCCTTCCTTTTCCTTCACATTTCTTTGCTTTTCGTTCTTTTGTGATTTTCTAATCTCCCCTTATTTTGGTTTAAAAAATTAAATACAATATAAATAAAAATATGTTTTGACACCATAATGCATGGATTATAAATGCTTGGAGCCAATATCATATTATTGAGTTATGAGCCAGATTTTTAAAGGTATTTAGGCATCTGTAGACAGGTGGCTAGTGGGATTTTCAAAAGTGCTTAAGTAGTTAGGTGCCTATATAGCATTGAAATCAATCAGCATCTTTAATCTCCTCTATACCTTTGAAAATCTGGCCCTTTGCAACAATTGCACCATTGGAAAACCCACTCTATATGCTAGAATCAACTGAGTTTGAATTCACATCATCTGTTTTTATTAGCATATTTATGCCAAAACACTCACTGATGATTTAATATATCTTATTATATAATGACATAAGTAATGTTCCAAGAATACAATGTAGTGAAGTAAAACTCTTCCACAGAGGCAGCTGTTGTGAAGAAGAATAAAATAGATGAGTCACAATAAAAAGAAATGGGGATCACCAAAAATCATGGCAGGAAAGAAGGGCGACATTATTCGGGGGCGAGAATAGAAGGAGGAAGAATTGAGAACTGGGGCAACTCCCATTTTTCTCTAGGCAAAATGACCTGTTATAAGAAGGCAGGTCAAATTTTACACTGATTTACACCTATGCAATAGATCATTATGTTATTTAATATCAAGAACATCCAAGGAATCCTGAAAATATAGAGGCAATGATATCTAAGGCAATAGAAAAATATTTTAAGACCCACCACTGGAAATACACCAGTAAGCATATTGAAATATGGAATTAATGAAGTTGCTTGCATGCAACTCAGGTCAAAATGTGGCTATCTGGGGAACACCAAACAGGGTCACTGAGGTAGTATTAGCTGTTATCAAAGGCAAAAATGAACAATCTTAAGGATGACACTTAATCAAATAGGTTCCTGCTTGCATCGCAATCTTCAAAATAATGTTCATTCTCCTCTATTTGTCATTCCACTTGTCTCCTCCTTGTACTTGTGCCTTTATTCCTATTCTTTGTGCTACTCCTAACTCTCGGAACATCCTCTTTTGAGAGTACAGAGTTCCTCATTCTTTTCCTTCGAGCCTCTTCTAAGAGGAGCAGGGGGCATGGATCTGCATTCTCATCATGCTCCCTGTCAATCCCTGGCCTGGGCCAGGGAAGCTAATGATCCAGCCAGCAGACCAGACTCGGTTATGTAAATCCTGGTCTTGTACTACCTGAGGCACATTGCGCATATGCTAAGAAGAAATCCCTCTCTCTAAACCCAGTTGTTTTAATTAGCTTTCCGCTGATGACTTCTATTTGAGTGTCTTCTCTTTTTCTTCAGTCTAATTTAAATTACCAGCCAACTGCACTCCACAACTTTAAATCTACCAAGACAGAACTGATAAACTTCAAGTCTCACTTTGCCCTTCATTATGGGTGCACTTCCTATGAAGCTGCATCTGTATAACTGAGGACAGGATTCACCCCTCATACTCAATTATACAACATCAGTAATTCTCTTTATTTGTTGTGATCCTTTCCATTCCCTCTTTACTCCGTCTTTCATCTGTTGTCATCATAACTTGTGTTTGCCTGGTTTTAGGATATCTTCTTCTGAGGTGATGTACACACAACTCCCATTTAATGTTCTGGCTCTATATTTCCATTTAAATCAATGGGAGCTGAGGACGATTTGCATCTCAAAATGCTCAGTGCCTTGCAGTACAGGGCCCTTCAGAACTGTTCTGAAGTCCACTGAAGTCAATGGAAGTTTGTCCACTGATGTCAAAGAACCAGATTCCTAGATTGTAAACTGGGATTGTTTTCTTTTCTATTTTTATTATTTCTTTAAGATGCTATAATAATCTACAGTGATGTATAATTAATAGATCATTAATATTAAGGACTCTGATGATACCAAACACAGCCAGCCTGTTTGCAGGTCTATTTTTTACTATATATCTATTACTCCAAGCTTCACTATCTATTTCAGTCTGCTCAGCATTGCCCTTACTGTGAGGTCCAACAAGATCTGTCCATTTATTATATGCATAAAGGAGTAATATTTTGTCCTCATGTGTAGTACGTTTTACAAAGTGAAGAATTTATTCTTCTTGAGTGGAATCTCCAGTTTAGAACCACTTGTGCTGCTATTTTGTAACTCCTAGTCTCAGAAAATTGTCAGGAGTCTAACTGTACATAATTCAGTACACAGGAGTGCGGCCTTTCCAGGAAAGGTTTGACCATTTTCAACAGAATGGGATGAATGAGGTAATATTGTTCCGAATGCATCAACTACTCATGAATTATTGACTAATAGCATTGCTCTACAGTTCTGAACATGACATTTCATTAAGCTTTTGACGCTATGGTAGTGATAATGCATCTTGAGCAAGTGCATGACCAGGTGCAAAACTTTATCATCCTTATTGACTAGGTGGTTAACAGTGGCTATTTTTCTCATTGAAGAAGCAGTCTCTCACAATTAGCATGAACACTGGAACTCAGATTTAACCACCTGGTCTGATTATGCTTGATGTAAGCTTTAGTAACTAGAGGCTCAAATTCAAGCAGAGCTACAATATGATTAACAGGGAGACCTATACAGACAATAAACAATTGTTAGGTAAAAAATAGAGAGAGAGGAAAATATGCTGTTTTTATTTCAACAGGAAGCCAATTCAAAGGTTCAATCTAATTGCTCTCATTATAAGTCACCCAAGAAGATCTTAAAAAGTTAAAACAGAGTCCACAGCCTGAACCCAAACTGAATAGTCATTAGGCCTGCCCCTTATTCCATCACAGAAGAGATAAAGCTAATAGTCAGTGAACTGCAAGTAAGCAACAACTGTCTGTAATAAAATGCTGTAATGTGTGCAAGAAAGCTACAAGCTAGTTTGTAAACTATTGGCCTTCAATATAAATGAGATTGCTAACTTAAAGTGAGTTGAAAAAATACTAATACAAATCCAAGTTGAATCTGTTGAATATACGGTTATACCAGTCCAGTTAAGCTGAATTCAATGAAACTGGACAGGTAAAACATAGCAGAATCTGGCCCACAGCATTTATTTTCTAGGTAAGTATGAATATCCCCCATTGACACTAATGGGAGTTACACACAAACAAAGGGGCGGATAAACCCTTCAGGCATTAATTTTGCTACAGAACAGTGTCATTTGCACTGCAATGACCTCAAACGGCTGTGGTGTAGTGGTTTACTGCACTTTCAACAGTGCAGTCAAAGGTCTTATGGAATGTCCATTATCAATCTATATTTTCAGAGGTTTACATAGCTTTCAGGGAGAAAAAAGAATACCAAACTCACTCATTTCAGGCTTAAAGTCTGGAAGGGAAAAAACCTCCAAATTATTTTGCTCTTCAAAAAAGAAAACTTGACAGATGTACTGTCTTCAAGGTCCTGTACCTTTTGCAATGTTTTTACTGTGACAGGAAAAACAACAATTACGATATGATAGCTATATTTTCATCTTTTGAATAAAGTATTAATGGTCAGGTTAAGAGTTCACAATTCTGCATGGTGTCTACCAGCATTTTCTTCTTTTATTGTAACTGACCACATGGGATAACAACAACAAATATATCTGGTTTTCCAATTGATATTTGTTTAGTTGCCAGTTGCAATATATTCTTGACTCCACACAAGATAGACAATGAAGAATGATTTTGCCATCTGAAATATTGGCCAATTAGCAACATTCCCATCTGAATTGCAACCTTTCCTATCCTCACTCAAAGCAGAGGGCTGTTTTTCTCAGACTTGGATATGAATGTGATCTTGGATTCCAAATTCCACCTTTAAATTTGAGAATATTCCAGTTTTCAGGATTTTGGTGGTGGCCTGTTACTAATCTGCTTTTCTTTTATATTTACTTTTGGCTAAATTATGACATTTAATAACAGTCTATAGTAAGGGGGGGTAAAAACCTGTAGCACTCCAGAGCAGGCACTGAAAGTCATTCTGCCTCAGGGAGGCAGAAAGCCTCTTGCAGCTTCCATCTGTGCAGATGGCTACATACATCTGGTAGGAGGAAGAGTTGCCCTATTGTAGAGATGGCAGTTCCCACACTGCATTACACTTTACAGGCTACAGAGAGATGTCTAACTAAAATCAACTGAAGACAAAGAGGACCCACATATAATTTTAGTTTTTTCTTTGATGTCCTTTCACAGAAAGCACACTCAATGAGCATACTCTTGTCTGCTGCTGTAATCCATGCAAAAACTTCCCCTGGAATCCCATTCTGTAGTAGGCCATTCTGAGAATTGTAGTTCTCAAAGTCTTGATGACAAGAAGCCCTGCCATAACAATTGTTTTTGATGCAGCGCTAGCCTTAATAGGAATTGTCTAGAGAGGCATCAATTTCTTCATTCCTCTTTTTTTCCCTCCATAAGCCTGTCTTGCAGTACTTAAGGAAGCTTACCTGAATGTCATCATCCATCAGTGCACTGCATTTCCTGGGGTTCACAATACAAGGGAAATACATTCAGTTTCTGCTATGCTCTTTGCTCTCTCATCATCTTCCAGACTCTTCATCAAATTAATGGTAATTTTGAGAGCCAAGCTATGGGAAGAAGTAAATTAAATCTATCACTGCCTAGATGACTTGCTGATGCAAGCTCCATAATTCTTGAAGTTGGCCATTCATACTTCACAGGCAGTCCAGCTGCTTGGACACCCTGGTCTCATTACCAACACAAAAGAAGAAATCACTCATCATTCCCGAAGCTTCGAGGGAGACAGTGACCTGCCAAGAAGAAAAATTCCTAAAGATGAAGATCTCCATCAGTGGTCTCCATCAGTCAGAGCTATAGCTGCTAGGCATGACAAAATTAACAGGCCATATTCCACTTTCATGTGCAATTGTTCTTTCTTTCTTTTTCACAGAGGATAACCTATCCTTAATGCTAGTGATATCCTTACTCAATCCACCACTCTCCCAGATGGTGGACTTCATGGGAAAGCATGCTCTGTAAGAGGGTGCTACCTCCTCTCCTATCTTTCTCGGCATGCACAGATTGGTTGGCCACGTTTTGCTTGTGAGCACTATGAGCAGTTCACTTACAATGTTCCCCTACCACCTTTACAGCATTGTGCAGCGCCTTATCTACAATAACATATAATTTCCCAGACCCTTAGACCGAGGAGAGGAGAGGAGAGGAGATTTCTCTTCCAAGATCTCTCGTGGCTCTGGCTATCAAAGTCAAGCAGGCAGGCTTCCTCTCCCATTTCTGATTCTTTCCTGTGCCCTTTTCTACTTTCTGGGATAATGAGTCAATTAGCTTTATTGCACTCTCCAGCACATCCCCAATCTGTCAATTAAACATAGCCATCATTGTTAGGTTTACTCCAAGACAACTAATTAGAGTTGCTGGACTACAATGCTGGTTCACTGGCTGCTGCCCAGAAGTCTGTCACCCCCTCCAATAAACTGCTAGCTAGATCCCCAGTCAAATCAGAGAGTCACAAATGCTAAATTACCCAGTGGAATTGTTCAAGTTGAAATATTCTACCTGCAAACCAAATTATTTAAGCAAACTGAAAAACAATCTGGCATGTACAAAGGCCAGAGAAAATGCCATCAGATCACAGAAGAATCATCAAGAATCATTAACAAACCTCTAAACAATTCAGTATTACAATGTGTCACCTAAGAAACCCTCAGTGCCAACTGGCAAAAGAGTTACAAGACTATCTTGGTTCTGGGATGTACATTCTAGTTCACCAAAGAATGCCGTGTTAGGTCTCAAAATCCAGCATTACCATGGTCATTGTTAATATAAAAATACTATATAATGAGTTATGCTTGTATATTGAAATATGTTCTTTGAGTCTGTATCACAGCAGAGGTAGAGAAACAGGCTTCTTGTCAAACAAAGGATGTTTATTCATCTGTCTCCCTGCTGAGAAGTAAGTGAGGCATTGTAAACTAACACCGTGCACGCATATTTACATACAAAGTCAGCAGAGAGATGTGAAGTCAACAGAAAGGCACTAACAGATATAGAGAAACAGTGGGTGAAGAGAACCTTATGCTGAGATACACTTCAAAGATTTACTGGACTCTATTTGGGTAATAAACACCCTATCACCCTATAATCAGGAAATAAATAGGCAGTTCTTTTACACTGATGAAAATGAAATAAAAAATCAGCCATATTTGGAAACACTGCAAAAGACTTTGGGTCAGATAAGATTTCTTTAGACAAGTTAGCCTGTTAAGATTAGTCTTTAGAAAGTGTGTTATGATTTTGTTTTATATGATAACTTTTGTTTCCATTATCCTTAATCATTGTCTTTTGCATCTTTGGTAAGAAACTTATTGATGTTTTGACTATATATATGTTGTGGTATAAAACATGGTGCTGACCCTGAGTTGAATCATACAAGCTGGTGCATACACTGTCCCCTTGGGGAAAGTAGATCTGATATTTCTGTGAATTTTCAGTGGTTAAGGGGCCAAACACTACAGAGGAATATTTCAAAGGGATGCAGGACTATTCACTTCTTATTAACCTGCAAGATAAAATAAGGGCTGGCACATTCCAGAGGAGGGTGCTTGAATGGTTAATATGCTGGTGGTGTCGGGCAGCTGACATCCAGTTAACCACAACCAAGTTTCTCTTACAGTGGGGGTGGGGGGGTGGGGGAATGGGATAAGGCAACTCATAGTCCTCATAGTACCATGAGAACAGTCACACAGCTCCCAAGTCCTTTGTGGATCTAGCCATAAGTTCTAAATGGGATTCACCGAACATACAAATGCCATAACAAGATCTAATGGCTGGAAAATATGCTGTACCCCAACCAAAAGTTATAGGCTTGATGCAAAAATTATTGAATGAAAAATCTATGTCCTGCATTATGCAAGAAATCAGACCAAGTGATCATAACGTTTCTTCTGGCCTAAAATATATGACTGTATTGACCTCACAGAACATGGTTCCTACAAACTAGCAAAAATTCCAGATGCGGAGTGAGACAATCCTGTCCATCAACCTCCCTGCTATGATTCTAATATTTACAAAGGCTAAATCTTGCAGCCTGGTTCCTGAAAGCTGAATCACCAAAGATTCAGTAATTCCAAGTATATTTTCTTTTTCATAAAATAGAATTGAATTTGGAGGACTTGTATAGTCTGGTGTCAAAGATAACACACTGTTCCTCTTTATTTACCTGACACAGACAACCCTTAAGTTTCTTGTATTGGGTTTTCACAAAGGACTGAGCCACAGTTATCCAGGATCAGGTATTTGTGACAGGATCCTTTCTCACCAACCATATGGAAGAAAACCATCTGTTGCATCCTCATGTCTCCTTTTCTTAAAACTGTCTCTTTCAGGCTATGTCTACAATTGGAGGTAGGGTGTGATTCCCAGCTCCAAAAGAGACACTCCTGCTAGCACTCATTGAAGTAGCACACCAAAAATAGCAGACTAAATGTAGCCTTAATAGCACAGGCAGTGGCAAATGGCAGCATGGGCTAGCTACCCCAAGTATGTACCCGCAGGGTCTGAGAAGGTTCATACTCAGGACAGCAAGCCCATGCTGCCATTCACTGCTGCCTGTGTTTCTGTGACTACACTAGTATTTTTAGTGTGCTGGCATGAGAGAGAGAATGAGTATGTCTATGCCAGATGGGAATTGTACCCCTACTCTACATGTAGATGTAGCCTCAGTTTCATCCACCAAATAAGCATCCCACTGAAAAATGTTATGTAAATGTCACCCTAGAAGCAATGGCTAAAACATTACCAATATATCTGTCTGAGCTGTCACTTTGCTTTCTAAAACTCAAGCCTTCCTTTCTTCATGAATTCATATGGGATAGGAGGGTAAATTAATTTAGTGTTTCATCTACTTCGGGATCTCATTTTAAATACTTCCCAGACACATCACTTTCAGTTATTGCCTGGATTTTCTAACTAAGAATAAAATATAATTCTAATTGAGCTAATTCATTTCCTTACCCTCCTTCTGCACAAAATCTAGAAATTCCCTTGAATGTTAGTTCTATAGCTTAGGTTTTCCCAAGGCTAGCAAAACTCATATCAGGCGTACTCAAACATGGTGAAAGACTCTTGCCCTCTTAATAACCTTAGACAAATAAAGACAAGACTGAAGTCTTCTAATGCTTCTATTTCCAGCTGGAGTAAGTAAATTATATTTCTGCCATCAAAACTCCATCTAATGATATAACAGCTCATTCTATGAAAATCTATTGTGATGTCTTGATGAAAAAGAAATAGAACCTGGCCACTTATTTTCAGAACCCATCACTGTAAAACTGATGCCATGTCACTTGCAGCTAAAGCCTTTGGTCACAAGCTCCCCTGTTCTGCCCTTAACCTGAGATTTCAATAAATGAATAAAAACAAAATTTACAGAGAGGGTTTTTTGTCCTTAGCAAATTACTTACTAGCTTACTAATGCATAATTTTTCCACAGAAAAGTGTCCAAGATAGTTAGCTAGTTTGCCTGATCCAAAGCTCTATAACATCAGTGGAAGTCAGGTCCTTAGTGAAGTAAGTCTGCCTAAGTGATTATCATCATGATAATGTTCTTCCACCTGAATTCAGCATGGGGTTCCTGAAAGTTCCCTAAAATTCTCCACCAGAGTGAAGAGGGTTTGGATGAATTTCTCTGCTTTTGATGGAACTCATTCTCTGCTTGTCACTGCTAAATCATCTCTGACAGAGATTACTTACCTTTGGGGCTTCTAAAGTTGCTTGTGAAGATCAACATTTTTGCCGTTGGAATGCACTCAATTGCACCAATTAGCAAACAGTTTCAGAATATTTCCTGGTGGAAAGATGTTCATATTTCCATACAAGATCTTCATTTCTGGCTGCTTAAGTTATTGAAGTTGAATTTCGTGCTATGCTATCAATAAACAAAGTTTGTTATTCAGGAGCAAAGTATAAATATTTCTAGCAAGTTCACATGTCTACTAAGTAGTTCTTCCTTACTTGGCTATTGGAAAAGCTTTATGTTTAAATGGAAAAATAAGTTAAAAATTTCCCATTCTTTCCTTTATCCCATAATTTCTACTAGCACACACATCTGGTATGCAAGGTTATTCATAAGCTAATATGGAACATTTTTGTTTATGCTCTCCGTTAAAAGATTAAAAGATTAGCAGTGCATCACTGCAAAGGGGAATACCTCTTAGATTTTCTTGGGAGACTCACCATATATGGTATTTTTCTTAAGGCCTGAGCTGTTGGAGTCAATAGGCTGCATGAGAATATCAGCTTTTATATTTTTTCAAAATAATTTTGGGGCCCTCATGGTTGTAGAGAAAGCTTGAAACAAGTGTACCCTAAAGACTCAGAAACCAGAAGGCCAACAAAAAGAACCTCAATTTTATTATTTTAAATATTTTTAAGTCACTGTCATGATTTGGGGGAAGTTGACTCATGACTTTTGAATATTTGGCAGTATCAATTTTGAAATCAGTCTCATGTTGAATTCCAGATTCTGCCATCCCTACTGAAAGGTGGATTAGGGATTTGTAAGGGCCTAGGCCAGAGCAAATGAGGGCCCCTCCCCATCCCTTCTGCCTACAGTCATTACCTCTCCCTGGCACTCCTGCCAGGGAAATGGGTTCGGGAGTTTGACCTGCTCCACCCACCTGGCATTCCTGCCAGGGAGCAGAGTTGGGGCTCAGTGGTTCCCCAGTTGGCCAATGTCCCTGGGCACGGGCCCTGTTGGCACAGTGGCTAATCCACCACTGCCCTTATTCATGAAGAGTAGTACTTTATGAGTACTCCTATTATAATGTATGGAGCTACTTGTTGAGTAGGATATTCTAAGTATAAGCAAGAGTATCCTTGCCTTTAATCGGAAAAGTTGATGGTCAGCAGACTATGCATTACTGTTCAATGAGAGTTGTTACAAATATTTTACATTGGGTTTTATCCATGCCAGAAAAGAACTGTTTAACATTCTTTAGATATCTTAGTCATAACAAGGGGCTGCAGGAAAAATCACAAAAGTTAAAAGTCTTAAAACAACCACACCCTCCTAGGTTTCTGGTAACTACACCTGATAGAGTTAGTTTTTGTATTGAAAAAAAAATCCATCAGGTTTTTCAATCAGGAAGGCTTCTTCATATTCCTTCAGTTCTTCAAAGTACCATTTCCATGACCCACTACTCATGGCTAGAGTCATACATGTAACACTGGTGCTGCCAGTTTGTTGATTTCTAAGATCCTATATCTTTAACCTTTCCAATGCTTTTTTTTAATAAACTCTACTTGCTATTCTGTTATCAGCCAACCCTAGACACTATATTAACTGCTGCTGAATCTCCTACTTTTCTTTTAGACATTACTAAGTTGGTTGCACTGTAAACCATTAATATATCTGAGAGTCAGGATATTTAGATGCAGAGAAGACAAGCCAGTTTGTATTCAGACTAATGGCAGAAATTTCAGCCTCTATCTCTAAGGAGTTACTAAAGCACAGAATATGCATTTTAGTATAACTAGGTTAAGCGCTGTTCAGTCTTTTTCATATCGTCCAGTGAACCGTAGCTTTTCACGTTTTCCAGGTTTGTTCTTTTACTCTGGCATAATGCATGATATTGTCTAATGGAACAGGCAAGAGGAGTAAGAACAAACAACCTCTGAAAATACATGATTCAGTGAAAATTTCCCTACAAATGCTTTTGGTCAATTTAACTGTTTCAAGTTATTTTACTCAGCATGTCTTTAACACAGACAATAGTACAAGCAAAAGCACTAGTGGGTGGCAGTCCAACTGAAATACTTTATTTTACTCTCACAGTAACTGTGACTGTCATTTACTACGTTTATAGAATAACCAGGGCAATGGAGCCCAAAATAGTTGAATCCTTCACGTGTAGTACCTAGTATAAGTGATAAATAACAATGTCTCCCCTCAGCTGCAGCCTAGTCTAATATAAAACCAACATTAACACTTTGACAATATGTGAAAATTTGTTCTCACCCTTTATAAAATACCGGAAAGGAGCAGGGGGGAAGAGGAAAACTCAGTTGTGGGTCATTTTATTTACATGCTCCCCCATTTATCCACATATTTTGAGATATTTAAACTTCCCACAGGCATCCTCTCATACCTGCAAAACCAACTTGTATATCATAAATGCATAGGTTCCATTAGACTCAGTAGACAAATCATGGTGTGTTTCATTAGTCACAGTATTTTTAGGCTTAAACTCCCTGTGCCCAGCTTTGAAAATGTGCCCTGCAAAACCAAACCTCACTGTTCAAAACCAAAACCCTGCCAGTTTTTCATAGAGAGCCAACCTAGCCTGCCTAGCAATATTTACAGTACCTATGGGTAGCTGTTATTTCAGGATAATGTACTTGCAGCATGTTTCCAGTTACAACAGAAATAATGATGAAAACATACGGGAAACCCTATTCCCTTCTCTAATAACAAATACAGTGGAATCACACTTTATAATACCATAGACATTTTTGTTTATGATGCACATTAATCTGGGGATGTACTGCTGGGAAGACACATGCAAAGCTTCTTATATTAAAGAATTCATATGGTGCAGCTGATATTTTTATTTTTAAAGAAAATATGTATTTATTAACTATGTACGGTACATTCTTGCAAATTCAAATTTATGATTGGTGAGTCATTCAGTTACCTACATTAATGAGATAATTAATAATTTAAAACTATAATATAGCACAAAATATATGATCATTTATTTGAATACCTTTAATTTTAACCATTTATGATATTTCATAATATGCTTAACAATGTTTTGCAGCATAGATTGTCAAAAACAAAATGAAAGCACTCACTGCAGCCCTTAGATATTATACAGAGTTTGACAAGTAGATAGAGGTAGTCCTTTTCTGAGCCAAGTAGAAAGGGTGCAAAATAGCAAAGTATGGATTAGGGAGGTTATGTTGTATATATCATGGTTTTTGATTATGAGTTCTGACTTTACAAAATGGGGTATAGTGATGGGGTAGTCAAACCCCACACTACATTAGAAGGTGTTAAAGAACAGTACCGGGCCCAGGTAGCTGCACCCTTCCAGCCTTAGAGATCATGCTTCAGCTGAAGATAGGGTTAAAAAAGGAGCAACCTAGTTCAGAAGGGAAGATATTGGGGAGGAAAATAGACCTGCCTGGAAGGCTCCTGACAAAGGTGAAGCCTTGCTGAGGAGATAAAACAATATGCAGAGACTGGTCAGGGCTGACAGCTTAGTTTCTTTTTCCACTGATGTTAGCAGGGTCTGAATGAACACTCCCCTGACAGCTAGCTGGGAGAGTGGGGGAGACTTTGAGTGTGTTTATGAAAATACAGTTTGCTCCTGCTCTCCTTAGATATTCATCAGATAGAGCGGTGTCCAAGTAATCAATTTAGGTTGGTACTGGGTACAAAATCACGTTAGTACTGAATGTTGGGATCGTGAAGCGCTGTTACTAAAATGTTGTAATTATTTTAGGAATACAGGGAAGCAGGATTGTTCTTAACCTGTCCCAAATAAGGAGGGTCACCTTCAGCTGAAAGGACCTCATTAAGCCAAGGGCTCAAATGCCAGAGCCCTGTAAGAGAGGTGGGACAGATGTTCTAGCCAGGAGGTGTGTGGACTCACTATAGAGGTGCCTAGATGTTCCAGCCAGGAGATGTATGGACTCTCTGTAGGAGTCCCCAGATTGGTTTGACTTGTTCCTTCCCATGATTCAAAGAAAGAGTTAAATAGGCTTCACTAGGGGCCTCTTTTTTATTTTCAGTGTTCCATCACTGAGACCTGAAATCACTTGAGATGGGGCAGCCTGCAGAGAGCTGAAAATCACTAAGAGACTGATGTACAGAGGTCACAGCAGAGAGGCAGGTGGCAGCATAAGTTGACTCACAGTTGGCTGGTGAATGAGTCTTTGGTGAGGTGGTGAGCAGAGCAAGCTCCTAGCAGGACATCTGGTGGAAAGGGGCAGTGGATGAGTATCCAAGTAGCAAAGCCTTACCTCTACCCAGGATGGCAAGTGAACTCTGCACATGCACCTCTGAACTCTGGGTCAGCACTGACCAAAGACAGCAATTGTGAGTGAGGTGCTGAGAAGGTATGGGCATGTGTCATAAGTGTGAAGTAGCCTAGAATTAGTG
>ML677326.1:83864195-83904403 GCA_007922305.1 Dermatemys mawii | reverse complement strand
AGAAGCTGACTGCTTGTTTTTCATTGTGTAAGATCCTGGTTTTGGATAGGGCACGTCTCGCAGGAGCAGGCGAGGTTTGTTTTTTTTCTCTCAAGCTTCCCAGGGAAGGAAGAAGTTTGGGGGGTTAGTGGAAAGGGAAAGAAGGGTCCCAAACTACCCTAGACCTAGTTTGGTGGTGGCAGTGTACCAGGTCCAGATACAGAAGAAGTTGTGTTCTGGGGAAAAACATTTTAACCCAAGCTGGTAAAATAAGCTGGGGGGGGGTATTTCTTTTTTCATGCGGCTCCCCACATCTGTACCCTAGAGTTCAGAGTGGGGAGGCAATCCTGACAGCATGCTAACGGGACTTTTGGGTTGCTGGACTTAAGAACATGAGGGGAAAAGTAGACTACTCAACTTACTTGTGGGTGGCTCTTTTTCTCATGGTTTATGTTTATGAACCCTGTTTGCTGTTTTTTCCCAAATTAAAGCCGTTACTTCCCTCCTTTAATCAAAAGTTTATTTTCTACACTCAGACTCTGTGCTTGTAAGTAGGGAAGTATTGCCTCTCAGAGGCATCCAGGGGTGGTGTGTAATTTTCCCAGGTTACAGGTTGGGGGCTTTAGCTGGTTCTGTATTGTATCGATGAAAAGGAACTCCTAGATATTGAACCTGACCCTAGTTGCTGCTGGCTTTGCCTAGCAGAAGGGTTATACTTTTCTTGAAGTAGATGCTGACAGAGGAAAGCAGTGACAGGAAGTGACCCAGAGAGGGTAACTCAAAGGTCCTCCTCTATTGATCCCTTTATGGCCCTCGTTGGAGCCTGGTGGAATGGGTTGTCTCAGGCTCCCCTACCACTGCCCCCACTACTGCAGTGTGTATGTGTGTGCTAACCACGAAGGCACCCAGACACCCAAGACTCTATTACAGGTACATAATGTTACAGAAAAAAGAAACAAACATAACTGGGCATATTATGGACAGCAATAAGAGGTGGGCCTGACACAGATTGCTAAGATCCAACCACTGAGAATGTAGGGAAATTTTGGTTCTGGATTTAAATCTGAATTTTGCAACTATTTCTTCAAGTAGCACAAATCAGAACTATGAATCTGAACAGATCAAACAGTGGGAAGCTTATATTCAGATCATATTCCACATCTTAACTGCATGGCCAAGGCCTATCTTTAAGAGCAATATGATCCACAGCAGAGGTTTTCAATTTTTCATAATATGGACTGCATCTTAGCACAGAGTAATTGCTCTGAAGACTGTTTCCTTCACAGTCATGTCTGAACAAGCTACTTCCCCTCCTTCCACACAGTACCACAGACTTGGAACCATGTAGACCTCCTTCTCTTTCTATTTCCAATCACATAATTTATCTGTGCCAGCTACTACTATTTCTTGGAAACATAACATTAAGAAACTATTACAGTTATCATTAGTGTGAACTAGAAAGAACATTATACCTTTCAAAAATACTTTATTTCTTGTCCCCTTTTGCTCTTCACTTAATTTCCCATCTAAATCTGATCTTCCCCAATTGCTTTCTTCCCTTCTTCCCTGAATATCCTGCCTAGCCTCTTCTCCTGTACTCCCTTGCCCAGCTGCCTTCATCCCTGGATATTTCTCTCCTGTTGGGTTCTGGCAGCTCCTGTCACACTGATATTACCTATTTCCTTTTTTCCTCATACTGCATGTAGCAACAAACTTGGTAGAGGTAACTAGGCTGGCTTCTCTTCCACGTCTACAACTATTTTGATGGGCCTTCAGTCTCTCATTTACACCATGGAATCAGCCAGGTTTCTGACTACTGGAGTAGGTCCCATTCAAAATGCAGCTGAAGGAAGAGAAGGTGCTGCTGACTGCCTTATAACTTTTATCCCAGTGGTTAGAGCACTCACCTGGGATGCAAGAGACTCAGGTTCAATTCTCCTCTCTCTGCCAGAGTGGGAGAAAGGATCTGAACACAATGTCTTCCAACTCTCAGGAGAGGGCTTTAACTACTTAGCTATAGGATGTTCTGGTGTGGGGTTCTCTCAATCTCTCCTATTGAAGCTGTTACCCTGAGAATAAATAATGAAAGAGTGATGGCAGGGATTTGGACATACAGCTTCCCATGTGGGTGCCCAAACCACTATCTCTCTCTCTCTGGCCTAATGGCTAGTTGAATATTTATCCACAGTGAAATAGTCACGTGACAAAAAGAGAGATCAAGCATGAGAATGACCCTGTAAGCCTGGTGGTGAGAGTATTGTGATCCTTCCTGGGTCCTAGAGCCCAGGCTTCAACTCAAGACCTTTGAGCTTAAGTCAGCTGGCACAGGCTAGCCCATGGGTGTCTAGTTCCTGTGTAGACATACCGTAAGTTACTTAGGAGATAAGCTCCATTTTCAAAATCTTTTTCTCTCCTCCCTACACCACTCCCAATGGGCTAGTCCAGGGTTTCTTTCATTGCACTGTGGCCCTCTTCTGAAAATAAAAATTACTCCATGACCCCTGGAAGGGGAATGAAGCCCGATCCCCACGCAGGAGAGGGGGAAAAGCTTGAGGGCTTCAGCCCTGGGCAGGGGCTGTAACCTAAACCCCACCAGGGCTGAAGTAGAAACCTGAGCCCCACTGCCTTGGGCTGAATCTCTCTGGCTTCAGCTTCCACTCTGGGTGGTGGGGCTTGGACTTCAGCTTCAGCCCTAGGTCCCAGCAAGTCTAATGCCAGCCCTGACAACCCCATTAAACCAGGGCCATGACCAACTTTGGGGTCCCGACCCACAGTTTGAGAACCTCTGGGATGGCCTACAGAGAAGGCACTTTGTTTTAACAGCCTAACAAGGATTCAATCATTCAGAAGTGGAGAATGTGATAGGATGAGTGGAACTGGAAAACAATGATCAGGTTTCAGGAGGGACTTAGTTCGGCATGGCACCTCAAAGCAAGCTGGGCCCAACCTGCACATAAAAGTTTAGTGCCTCAGCATGTAACATCATCTCACATACTTAAAAAGATCTGTTTCCTACAATGTCCTACAAAGCAACAGGAAAGCTCCTGTTCTAATTTCTTAAGAATGCCTTTTGTTCTCAACTTTTGAATTATTTAGTGCTCCTCAGGACAGGAAGGCTATGGCTCCACTGATTGTCCAAGAGGAATGATTTCTGTGAACTATTCAGACACACTTTAATGCACAAATTACTTTACATGGAGTGCAAAATATTGAAGCTAACACAAACTTTTGCACAGCATTGCAGTTAGTTAGTTGTGTGCCAGTCCAAATTGCAAGTGCTGGATGATCCTTTTCATGTTATGCCAGACTACTAAGTGATAAATGCTGGAGCATTAAACCAGAGAATTTTCATCTGTATAACATTCTGCAGCATGTTTTACTTTAATGAAAATCTTTTCTACAGTAGTAGTTCCAGAATGTTTCAGTTAATGATATAGATATTTGTTTTGTTTTGAACAAGCTATATACAACTTATCTTTGATTTTCTTCAAAATTTTGAAAGTGAAGCTCCAAAAAGCAAAAAGTGAGTAGAAAATCTTTGTTTTTTCCCCTTCATATATATTGAAAGGCATTCCTAGCCTTTATAAGACACTGTTTGATTGAAACTAAGCATTAAAATGCATGTTTAAAATTTAATGCCATGAGAAATTTGTAATCTTTCTCCATGAAAAATGGCATATTTTCATGAAAAAATACACCCTTTTTATCATCCTCATGGGAATAAAATGTCTTCCCATATTTCCCTTGAAGAGGGAGCCAAAGCATCAGTCCTTTTTATTTAAGTTTTGTGGAACTAGGGATATGTCTTACAAAGTTGATATTCAACCACAGAATAAAAATATTTTAATACGTGAGAAGGCTCTCATGCACTAAAGTTCACGGCAGACTAATCCAATATAGGGTTATACAAAACCTGACATCCCAGTAAAAATGCTTGTAGGGCTAGTACATTTTTAGGTACTGCTTGTGGACTAATTATCAGAAAGAAAAATATTGATCTTTAAGGATATTGTTTCAAAAAACAAATGCTACTAATGAACAATACAATGATAATGTAATACCTGGCTTTCTGCATACAAATTAATGGTGTTTCAGGTATAGTGTCTGGTGCCTAGACTGCCTCTCCTAGAAATAGCTAAGGCACTCTCAGTAAAAAAAATAAATATGTATTTGGACTGTAAGGAATAAGTTCTATTCCTTTCACTGTGTTTTTATAGTCAGTGTGTTTTTGTCTGCAGAACATAGATTTCAGTTCAATACAAGGCTCAGTCTTACTATCTCAAAATCACATTTCCTAGAATTACTTCTAGATAATTCAAAAGGGCACTACCATGGACTTGGAACTAGTACTATAATTGCATCAGTACAAGGCACATGCAGATAACGATGCTATTAAATATATGAATAAGATCTAAAGAATATGAAATAAAAGTGAAGGTTAAGCTAAAACTGATATTGGCATTGCGCTACTGAACCAAGAGCAGAGTGGCAATAAAGAAGCAGGAGGATTTAATCTGCAGAGGTACACAATGAAAAACCTTGTTGCTGCCAGCATGGTGAGAGCAGTAAATAAATGGAAGCTATCAGGACTAGGGCTAATGCATAATGTATACGCTGAAAGTAAAAATAAACAAAAAAAGTAAGACTCTTTTGATTATAGGGTTATGACTAGATCTGTGCAAATCCTGCAGATTCAGCAATGAATGAGTTTGCAAACTGAACCCATGCAGCTTGATTCATAAGGGCTGGAGGCAAAGAAACCCCACTCTTGAAAAATCATCTGGATGTTTGTGTTTGGCAAATAAGAACCTCCTAGTGACTCCACAGCAGATGCCTTCATACTTTGTATATCATCCCTTACAACTCTAGGATAAGAAAGAGAGGGTTCCACGGTACGTTGGCTGAGAGCAGGGTGATAGCCCTGATTTTTGGGGCTTTTTCTTATATAGGCCCCAATTACACCCCATCCTGATTTTTCACACTTGCTGTCTGGTCCCCCTAGCTGTGAGGAATAGTCAATAGCTTCTCAGTAATGTGAACAAACTCACCACTGGTGAGCATGGGCTGAGATTCAGGAGTTCAGGAAACCTCCAACCCCAAATTCTAACAGCATGGATTTTATTTGGGTAACCAAGGGGGCAGGAGGCATTCAGCAGCAGGGTATCCTCCCCTATGGCTGAGGGCTCGTCTTCCTCTTTGCTCTCCTCATGAGCTTACTTGCTCCTGTGACAGCAGGGCTGCAGAGGGCTCCTTGTGCTGTCACAGGGCCAGTTACACCTAATCCCTGCAGCTGCAAGGGGGAGGCTGTGGTCCTGAAGGGACAAAGCAGAGACTTTCAGCCAGGCCTCTCTCCGACTGCAGCCTACCCTGTATCTTGCTTCTGCAGGGAGCTGCTGTCACTGGCCCTGCAGCAACACAGGGAGCCCTCTGCCCCATTCCATCCTTCCCAGGACAATGGTTCTACAGAGGGCTCCCTGCATTGCTGCAGGAGCCATTCAGCAGCAGGGTGGCTGGGGTGTCTCATTGTCATGCTCCCCACAGTTGTGGCTGGAGGTCTCAGTTCTATTAGCCAGTCACATTATCCCAAACCCTTCTGTGTTCCCCAGCATGAGTCTTGAGACAAATGCCCTCTGCAGCATATATCTCATGCTGGGAGAGAATGAAGGAATTTGGATAACATGGAGGTTTTTCTATTAGCGTTTCAGATATACTTGAGTATACTGTATTTGATGTCCATTAAAGGGCTTGGAAAACACCCCCCATATTACCAGATCCTCAGAGTATATTTGCATAGTGCCATTTAATTCAATGGAGCTGTGCCAGCTAAGAACCTGGTTCTGCAAGTGGGTCCTCCCTCAAGCCTCGGACACCCTTGTTGGTAACCTCTCCCGGTGATTAATAGCACACACACTTTTATTATTAATTATTATTATTTCTTGCCTTATGCTCCAGGTACAACACAGCAGTAGCTACAAGAGGCCTTCTTCTGTCTCTCTGGCTTGGATGTTTATACTGCTTGCTTTCTTGGCCAAACTGTCCAGCTCATCAGACTCCCAGCAGGTGCAGCTGATCCACTAACCTTCCAGACCTAATCAAGCTACCTAACTCCCTCCTACTCTAAATATCGAGTGCTCTGCATGTTCTAAGTGACCAGTCTGCTGTCTCCCAAAAGGAGCTTTTTTTATAGCTGCTAATAGCCCCCTGTCTCAGTCCTCAAGACTATTCAATTAGATCATGTAATACACTGGATCCAGCTCTGTGTGTGAAGCACCAAGGTGATATATTTTTATCACCCTATCTTAGTTAGTACATGAGCCACCAGAGCATTAGCTATCTGCAGTTTCTCATTGGCATCTTTTGCCAACCTCAGCTAGACACCTAAACCTTCTCACCTTTTAAACCACTTTGTGTGTTACTGCTACAATAGCTGAGAGGTTCCGTACTGAGCTATTAAATACTAATAGGTAATGAAGGGTTAATTCAGCTCTGATACAGAATATGATTTGGTTTGGGTGTTCTTTCAATTTTTATTCAAGGTTTTCAGCCAGAGTGCATCACAGATGATTTGTGATTTCATGAAACATTCTGAGAGTTATCATGCCATTGGTCATAGCTCATAAACTTGACAATCAGGTGCTAACTATTCTGTGTATGATGGAATACCACTTTCACAATTTTTCATATAATGCTTCATTATAAACCAGAGTTTCAATTGAAAACTTAGATATTTTACAATATTTTTCCTTGTGTTCAGTTAATAAGCCACGCATATGTAAAAATGGATGACTTTCTTATCAATTTTTTCAAAAGAAAAATTGCCTTAAAGTAATAAATATAATATGACACAAAAATCACTTTTAGTGAGGAGTCCAGTGGGTTGAAATTTTCTGAATTTTATGTTTGATGAAATTATTGATTTTTTTGTGCTATATAAAGATATTTAAAACAAAACTTGTGGCTTCAAGAGAATTTCTCCAGAAGAGCAAATTTGTTTGTATGCTAAAGATTGTTAACCAACTGTCTTGAAAGTAAACTTTCAGTTTTTTGCACTTTAGAGTTAGAAGGCCATTTATTTTGAGTTTATATAAAGGTATATGCACAATGTATATGGTACAGAAAAAAGAAGTCTTAATAAAAGTAGCTGGTTCATTTGGACAAATACCAATATGTTTCGTGTTGGGAAAAAATATTCAGGATCACATACTGACTTGGGGAAGTGAGCAAAGTGTTGAAGCTAAGAATATTTTTTAAAGACCAAATTCTCTCTTTGGATGAAGATGTGCAAGTCTCACTACAGTGAATGAGAGCTCTCAGTTTACATCCAATGGCAGATTTTGACCCTAAAGATATTTGTTTTCCCAGTGCAGCAAAAATTTTATCCTTATTTGTTATCATGATCTACCTACAACCTATAATTTTCAAATTATCACTTATATGTAGTGCACATCTTCCATTTACTAATATAGAAATGTGACCTCATCAAGACCTGGAGTCTAATGTAAGTAGTTGCAATTCTCATTAAATTCAAGAGCAGTTGTGGTTGCTATACAGGCTGAAACTTGGTATGTTCTTCCTAAAAGCCTTCCAGAATAGCTTACTGGTGTGGGAGTGAAAAGTCATTAACACAAAGAACATGCGTAAATAACACAAGAAGTTTAAATATTGATTAAATGGCCTAACAGTAGATTTGTGAAAGAATCAAAGAAGATTCCAAAATATGATTTCCAGGGAGAACACATATTGATATGTGGTAAGAACTAGATGCCAAAAGTTTATGAAAAATGTTTTTCATTCCAGATTATTTTGCATAGGTGAGCAGAAATTGTCCAAATAATAACAATCAGGATTTTTATTGTACAAGGATTTCTCTCTCACACTCATGTCTTTTTCTCCACCTACCCCCACATGAATAAATAACACCAGTATCTGAACATGGTTGTATTGAAATTGCTTGAGTAATGTTAATGACACTAAATTGTGTTGCCCTAAGTGTTGTTTCTTTTACTTGCATTTAGATGATAAAGGCATATTTAAAGTAACTTAAATAATACTGTTGCTAATAGAAGTGCACTATATTTGAGATTCTTTGTGATGTTTTATTACAATATCAAGTGCTTTTAAGGCAATAATTATGATTGCTCTTTAAGTTTGGATTAGCTGGCCTCTTTAGCGAAGATTTAAATCATTTCATGATGTGCTACTTTTCAGTATAGGAAACAACTGTTATTGTTTCTTGTTAAATAATGTGTATTGTTTTTAAAAATACAGGTTAATGCAGGTTACTACTGAGTGTGATATAAAACAGTGTGTGTGGAGTGCCTATAGATGCCCTAAATTCTAACCAGCACGTAGAGCTGAAAAAGACCCCATGAAAATGGTCAAGGATCTTGTTTTTATGGGGATTGTAAATAGGAAAAATTCACCATTGAGACTTTTTTAGCCATCTCTGATGCACTGACAACCAATAGCAGACCAAGTTATCCAACACTTAACCTTAAGGTCAGAACAATAGCTTCTCTGGTAGAAATCTGACCAACAGGGTAGGAGAACAAGAAGTGGGTCTTAAAAAGGTAAAGAAATCCTTGAAAGCCTCTCTGTTAACCTTTGAAATATGAGGATGGACTCACTATCTTCTTCCCACAAAAATAATAAAAAAAAGTTAAAGGATTAGAGAACAGGAACTGCCAAAACAATTAGGTTACTTTGTTTTCCAGAGGGACTGAAAGTGTGAACGAGATGAAATATATGGGGAAAAGTGTATCTCTTTGCCAGATGATGTTTTTACAGTATGTATATATATATATATAAAACCCTCAAAGGGCACAGCATATCTTAAGTGAAAGACCTGGGAGCCAGAGAAGCCCAGATCTATTATAATTCAGGTAAGCAGCTCAGACAGACAATTAATCCTCCAAGCTGCTTGGAAGAAAAGGCAAGGTTTAGCTGTTGACAAAGGAGTTTTATTTTTTAACTGCTTCTGTGCTAGGATTCTGAATGAGAGAACTGCCTTTAATGAGACAATGAAAAAAAGTTGAAAGGGTAAAGCATTTAATATGGTGGATCAGTGGTGATATTTGACCAGTACAATACCTATTGTCTTGCAAAGAAGAACTGAATGATTCTAGATATCAGAATTGGGTGAACGTTTAAATGATCTCTGCTGAAATAACAATGGGCTAGACCAGGAACAGTCTTTTTTTTTCCCTTTTGTGCAGGTCTAAATTTTGTGGTCAAGGTACAGTCGAATTCCGACTCCAGAGAAAATAATACAAAATAATAATTATAATTAAATAAAAAGATTTAGAAGTTCATTGAAAAGGGTCTGGCAATCTGGATTTGGCCAGCAGTCTGCTTATTTACTATCCCTGGGCTAGACACTCCCATTTTGTTCCCATTTTGGAGCAGGTTCACTGATTCTTATTTTTTTCTTTCTCAGGTCCAATGATGTATTATGAATTTCTCTTTTATTCATTTTAAATGTATTTAAGATGAATCCCAAGTGAGAGTCTTCTACATCTATGTATGGCATACTTTACTGTCATTTTCAAATGCTTAAGAGAAATAAGGTTAACATATACCATACGTAAGTTAACATATACATAATGTTATGTAACATATGTAACATAAGAGATGCTTAAGAGAAATAAGGTTAACATATACCATACGTAAGTTAACATATACATAATGTTATGTAACATATGTAACATAAGTTAACATATACCATATGTAAGTAAGTAACAAATAGTCTACAGTGCCAGAGATATGTGTATAGGAGAAGAAAGCCAAACCTCTTGTTTTCCATTTCTAACTGTATTGTCTGTTGATACAGTTACTGTGCTTGGGAGGTAGTCATTGTAGGAAGACTGAGGGGACAGATGGATTTTGTATTTTGCCATGACAGAAGTAAGGTGGGTGGTGATTTCTACTCTTTTATGGAATGGAGTTCCATTCATATATAGATATGTACACATACCACTGCCACCACCAAAAAACTCTTTCCTCTGCTCTTATGGCTATTATCAGCACATCAACCCCTCTTTTGTTCTTAATGATTATTGCTGTCCTGTTAGGACTAGATCACTGAGGGCTATGAATACACATCAGTCAGAATCAGGTTCTTGGACCCATTATGTGATGAGTCATTGTAGTTTTGAGGTACTTGCATTGCTTTGACCTATGCTGCTTAGCAGGCAGGCCAATGGGTGGTGAATTATTAGTCTCTCATTTCATTGCCAAATGTAGTACATAGTCAAATGTGTAGTCAAGCCTGGAGGTCATGAATGCATGATAATAATGGCCATAATGTGGTAGACTTTTCTAGCTACCTATGCCAAGAATGAATTTCTAACACAGGGGTGGGCAAACTATGGCCCACGGACCACATCCAGCCTGCGGGCCCCTCCTGCCTGGCCCCTGAGCTCCCAGCTGGGGATGTTCCCGGCAATCCCTTCCTCGCTCACTTTCCTCCTCCACAGCCTCAGTGCACTGCATGGGCAGCACTTTGGCCCGTAGTTCCTGCCGGCAGCTTTGGCAGTGCTGCGCACTCTGTGCTCCTGCGGGGCAGCGTGTCTAGCTTCCACTGGCCACATGGAGCCAGACACACTGCATGGCGTCGTAAGAGGGCCAGACCCAGGGCCAGAGGGTTGGATAAGGGACAGGAGGTCCCAGGGGGTCTCAGGAGGTGGTCAGCAGGGACAGGGAGCAGGAGGTGGTTGGATGGGGAGACGTTCTGGGGTGGTGGTCCAGGGATAGGAAATGAGGGGGTTTGAATAAGGCGTGGGAGTCCCAGGGGTCTCTCAGTGGGCGGGAGTGGTGGATAGGAGTCAGGGAACAGGGAGCAGGGGGTACAGGTAGGGAGTGGGGTCATAGGGGGACAAGGAGCTGGAGGGGATGGATGCGATGAAGGTTCTGAGGGGGGCAGTCAGGGGGCAGGAAGTAGGTGGGGGTTAGATAAGAGGGAGGGCCAGGCTGTTTGGGGAGACACAGTCTTCCGTACCCGGCCCTCCGTACAATTTTGGAACCCCAATGTGGCCTTCGGGCCAAAAAGTTTGCTCATCCCTGTTCTAGCAGCATTTGTTAGGGTATTCACTATTCCATCCACTTAATTTTAGAAAGTGAAGAGCCCAGGAGGACTTTGAAACAGGGTAGGAAATCAAGAAGCGAGTTCCACCTTGACAATAATGATTCTGGTACACTTGATTGAAGGTGGAGTTATGGCATTGGCTCTCCAAATGCTTCCTTCTTTCCAATGTCCCCTGTGTCTTGCATGTGTTTAGCATCTGCCACTCTGGCTTCATTCAGATGAAAATCTCCTTCAATCACTGGAACTATTGGGGAATATGCTGTTTATATTTATTGTGAAGAAGTTGCACAGACAGGTGTGGTCTAAGTATTGCTGTAATTTAAGTCAAGGACATCTCACAGTCTCCCCTAGAAGTTGTACAGGTATACGAAATGAGCTGTAGGCAGGAGTAGAGCCCTAAGGAACTCCACAGGAGAGTTCTTGAGATGTAGGCTCATAATCCTAGCATAATCCCCAGGATAAATGTAACAGCTTTTTGGCTAATTCTGGCAAATTTCAAAGGAGAGTCAAACATATCATGTGATCTACCATGTCAAACTTTGCTGAGAGATCTGGTAATATATAATTTTCCCTTTATCCACTGCTAAAAGGAGTTTACTCATTGTGGGGTGTGACCATCTCCACTTCTCTGTCATGGTGTAAAACATGACCATGAAAGTTGCAGGATACTGGCAGAGATGGAATGTGGCTGGAAAGGGCTCTTCAATAGCTTCTCCATGGCCTTGCTCAGAAGTGGATTTTAGACTCTGAGTGGACCAGGAGGAAGAGCTGCACCGAAGAGCAGGATGATTGGGGCAAAGTAAATCAGTGTTTTATGTATCCTCTTTGCTCTTAAGTGGACTGGCATTCTGTGCAGGCTTGCTATAGCTGAGGATCTGGCCCAGATATTTTTACCTACTATCATCTAAAATCAGTTGTTCTTACAGATGGATCACAGAAGGTATGAGATGGAAAGACCTATTCATTACCAAGTACAGGAGGTAACCCCCTGATTCAGCGGCACTATTAAATTCCGTATTATCAGAAGAGCTATGAGTCCAACATGAATTCTTGTCAGTACAGTACTAGAATGAGATAAATTGCACTCTTCAGGAGTTCACAGTATTTTTAAAGAACAGAAATCCAGTAAGGGTCAAAGATAAAGATCAATCCTCTAGAAACTGGAGAGGAGTCGAGAACTTTTTTAAAAAAATTTCTTTTAAAAGAAAGGAAAGTGAGTTGATGTTTAGAACATGAGTGGTTGAGAATGCAGAAGGCTCATGAAGTTATCCAAGAAAAAGGACTGGATGCAGTCAGAAGTAGCACAAAGGACACTTTGTCCTAACCACTGCTCCCTCAGTTTATACAACCTCAGACTGGACAAGGACAACTTTGTCCTTGTGTCAGCAGTTAGACTATGCAGAACAGAACACTTTAGCTTTTTAGGGAAAAGGGGCCATAGTAAGAAACAGAATGTCTTCAATCAAAAAGGCACCAAGAATTTGCTAATGCTGATTGACAGCGAATCTGTTTGTGTTTGGTTAGAGAAAGCTTTAAAGATGAAAAATCCATTCGGTGTGCAGTATATATGTAGCACAAATGTAGGACAACCAGATATTACCAATTGTTTTCCCTAGAGTACTGATGTCACTGTGGTTGGAGCTGTTGTATAGTTGGGGATCAATGTAATTTAAAGCTAGATGAACTTTGTAATTCTACAAGTAACTGATGCATTTGTGGATCTTTAGCTTTTCAAAACCAAGCAAAGAGATAATATATTAGGAGGAGAAATTAATTTGCAGAAACTCTCCAGGCTCAAGCTAGATACCCATGAAGCTTGGGAAAATAGCTTTCCATGGCTCAGCTGAGTTTCTGTTTAATTGCTTAGCCAGATACGACCTTGCATAGCTTCCACAGTAGAGGGGACTGCAGATCTTTAGTGGTAAACACAAACCATAACAACCCCCTTCTCTAATCTCTCACTCACTGATGCCGCTCTTAAACAAACAAAAATGTATTCCTGTCAGTATCTAATTGAGAAAAGACTGTGTATGAGGAATAAAAACATTTGAGTCACAGGAAACAATTTCATAAGAAAAGGGTTACATACCCTGTGATTGTTATATTAAAATGATTGTCATCAGAAGACCAATTTTTAGTGACAAACTTTTAATTTGCAGTTACAATTTACATTGGAAATGAAAAAAAAAGTGGCTAGGAAGGGACTGTTTAGAGTAATGTTATTTAGTCATACTCTCCGTGTCGAGTTAGAAATGCTTGTGTGTTCATTTGTAGTTTCCTTGCACGAATATGCTAATCATAAAGAAAAACACAGAACTGCTTACAAACATCTCTATCCTGTGCAATTATGTTCAAAAGCAGTTGGAATCTGGAACCCTTTTGAAAGAGCTTACTACAAAGCTTCATGTGCCCTCACATAGTATATTTTTTTTAAAAAAGTTAACTTTGAGAAATCATGACTAATTGGCACCAAACTATCAAAAAGCAGGTGTTTGACCAAGGAATAACCTCGTTCCCAAATGTCAAGTTTTTGACATCGACCACAAACATACTACAGCTGTTAAAATATTATAAAATAATGTGAGGATATTTTTAGCACTGTTCTTCAAAATGCTTGAACCATTTTAGTTCAATTTTTCATTAACATCTGTCACCAGACAGAAAACAAACCTGCCATGTTTCAGCCAATAGATTAAAAAAACTGAAAATGACAAGAACGGAGACGATTGTGCAACCTTAATTATAGGTATCATTCTGCACTGTACGTATGCTAGAGAACATTGTGCTGGGGTGCCCTCCCCCATCACCACCCTAGTTGAACAGGAGTTATGGCAAGATTACCTCTGTTTCTCCTTCATTCAGCCAATAACCATTTAGTCCCATGTCTGGTAGTTCCTCACTATGACTGTAGTTGGATCATTAATAGTCTCTTCCCTCTCAGAGTCTAGTAAGTCAGGAGTCCTGTAACCCTAGTGAATGGTCAGCAGTCTCTAGCCTGTTGGGGTTCAGATCCCTTTGCTCTGAAGGCATCAATAACCATTCTACTAGGGTTTATAGAGGAACCCAGACTCACCTATTCCTCTGTGCTTCACTCCAGGCATCTAGGAGCTGGAACCAGTATCTCCCAATCTCTTATTGCTTCTTACAATGCTTCTCCTGTAGGCTGTTTCCCAGACTCATGTTCTGTGATCCTTGTCTTCTGGAGTTCCAAATACCTGGTTGTCTGCCCACCAGTCTGTTGCTGAAGGCCCTTGCTCTCAGTGGTTCCTCAGCCTCTCTTCCTGTCTAACCTGCAGCCACTTCCTCTCCCTAGCTGTTTCAGGGTCGCCAATCACTCCCAGTAGAGGAGGCAGCCAGTCTCCCTCTTAATCTGGGATAGCACAGGCTCAGTATGTCCTATGACAGTAAGGAATTAGATAAGTGAATTTATGGTGCAAGGAAAAAAATAGTACTTCATATGAAATTTGTATTTTATTTTATTTTCCTTCTGTATCAAAACCAGTTTGTGGTCTAGAACCATTTGAAATAAAGAAGCTGTGCTCATCAACACTCTTAAGATCCACTCAAAAGACAGGCAGCATCAAGCCCTAAGTATCAAAACACCTACATGTTTTAGAAAAGAAAATCAAAGGGACGGTTTTATCCACCACTGAAATGCAACCACCTTTGGATGGCTGGTCTCAGCAGTTGTACAGTGTACAGAAACACTACAAAATTCTTTAGGAAAATCACAGCCTCTTGAAGATTGCCTCTTTCTGATATTTTCCTTTCCTACTGAGGAAGCTGTTCCAACTTGAGGGGTAAAATTAGGCCCACAGGTCCTTAACTGCATTTCTTCTTGAGCATATTGAGAGATTGTTCTCTAACTCTCAATAATTATTCTTTACTGTAAATTAACCAAAATCTGATTTTGGTGTTATACTCATTAGCAAGCAGCCTGTTTCAAATGCTAATGTATTCTGGATATGTCCAGTCTGTAAATAAAGACTGATTTACATAGCAAGTGTTCTGAAATATCCTGAGACACAAATCCTTACTTGGCAGCTGATTTTAAACTTTTTGTAAAAAGCCCTGAGCTTTAAATACAGCACACTGATGTGTGGGGGCATGCAGAACAATTTTATACGCAAATATTACTTATAAGCAAAACAAATCTTTCCACAAGAAATACAAAGAGTAAAAGCCATCTGATAGGAACATAGGTCCTGATCCAATTTTCACCTAAAGACTGTGACTGAGTTCAATTGTTGTTGGCTCAAGCCCATCATCTATAATGTTTTCCGGTCAGACTAGTTAACAGAAGTTAATATTTATGCCTTATAAATGATCACTTGCATCTCAGTTTTTGGCTTAATTTGAAGCAGGAAGGGTTGCTTACCTTACCTGGTTTGCTGAATTATGCCCACTTTGGTATTTGAGAACTCATTGTGGGATACATTCAGCTTCTGCAGAGACTGAATCTTGGGCCTGATTTTAGGTGCTGAGTAACTGCAATTCCCTAGTTGATTTCATTTGGATGTGTGGGTACCCAATATCTCTGAAAATCAGGCCATATATGTCTCAACTTGGGCACTAAAATTTGGGGCACCCAAATTCAGTAAGCCACTGCTGAGAACTTAGAACTGTCCATAGTTATCCACCACACAAGTGAAGCATCTAAAATTAGAAGTTACTCTTGAAAATCTGGGCTCAAGTGACTCGCTGAACAGTGTGTTAGTGACACACTGGGGAATAAAATCCAGATTCCTGGATTCTCAGCTCACTGCTCTAGCCACTGGACTACTTTTCTTGTTTGTGTAAATAACTCCATTAAAAGAAGATTAAGTGCCCCATTCTTACTTTTTTTTTTGTTATTAATACTTCTTATGATTTTCTGTGAATTTTCAACACAGGCCATAAGGTGCATATTATGCCTAGTATCTACCCTGTCCTGGTAGCCAGACACCAACTGGAGTTTTGAATCCCACCTATTTTGGTTGTGATTCCCTACATGGTGAAGCAACTCCCCCTCCCACATCCAATTACCTTTTACTATGTGTTGAAAATGCAATACCAGATGTGGATTGTTATATTGTTCCTTGCATACCACTTCAAAAATACAGGAAGAACACAGTATTTCATGAAAACTTCTATTCAAATACAATCCATAAAGAAAAGAGCCCCCTGAACGTTTCCTTTTTTAAAAAGTCTAATATCTAGAAGACAGTACATAAAGCCTCCTTGTTTTTGTATGTTCCTCTTGATGGAAGCGCACAAAAGAAGTGATGTACACTTTGGTATCAATATAGCCTTTTGGGGGGAGGGAGGCTGGGGTAGTCGAGTGTTTTACACAGAACATGTTGGGATGCCAGAGCTATTTTTTCACCCCTCTGCCTCTCTAAGGCTGGGATTCTGCTCAGATGTTGTCAGTACATCACCCTGGTGAACAGAGTAAGATCTGAATACCTTGCAAGCCCTTCAACTGTGGACTACGTGAATTATGTTTTTGATTCTGCAAATGTTTTCACATAATGTTCCTAGTTAAACATTACCTTGGACTGTGAGCATAATGCACATATTCTTCTGTGGCATGACATGATTGTAGTGTAGAGCACATGGGTTTTCTAAACAGTAAAATGCCAATTTGACTTTATTTTTTACATATGATAGCATCTGAAGAGGAATCCTATTATACAGATCGCTCATCAAAAGTATAGCAGGTCAAAAGTGGGAAATAAATGGAAGAGTTCTGTTATTCTAAACAATGTGATATGTCAGGACTGAAAGATGACTCAGCACTGTCAGTTTAAATTATACACCGCTTTCTTCTGTTTTAAATTGGGATATGGAAGATTACAGGTAGAAATCAAGTGTCATTTACCAAAGACAGTCATGGGAGCTACTATAGAATTATTAATTCTCTGGGCAATAGAAGAAGGGCTTGACTACATTGGGAAGTTATTCTGGAATAAGGCAGGATGTGAATTTAAAGTGCTACTTCTATTCTAGAATAACTCTCCTTGTGGATGCTCTTATTCAGCAATAAGAATCCTTTATTTTTCCAGTGCAGCTTAATCCACTTTGGAAGTAGATTAAGCTAAAATCAGGGGGAAAAATGGTCACTCTTTTTCTGGGATAAGAGTAGCTACACAGGGAGCTATTGCAGAATAGTTTACTCCATAGCAGCTATTCCAGTCAATTTCCCTGTATAGACAAGCCCTTAGTCACTGGATTTTAATGTGCATTTCAGTGCACTAAGCATCTCACTACTGAACTAGTACACTCCGTAACTAGTAATGATTATGGCTGGGTGAAATTTTTCCATCAAATGGTAAATTCAGTGAAAAATACAAATTCAGGGCAACCAAAATGTTGAGAATTTGAGTCAAATTCTGTGAATAGTTTTGGCAGAATAAAAAGTACAAAAATGAAAGTCCAAATGGTTTGTTTTGACATTTTTGAATTGAAACATTTAGACTTTTTCCTTCAAATGGAATTTCAAAAACCCCCAAAGAAAAACAAAATATTTGAGATGAGCAAAAGGTTTTGTTCTATCTGAAATAAACTGTCTTCATTTTTTGTTTCATTAAGATAAAACCAAAAGGTTGTTTCATTTTAAAACAAACTGATTATTCTTGAAAAATTGAGAGCTGAAAAAAAATCAGTTATGTGCTCAGCTGTAGCAATGATCAAATCTCAAAAAGTTTGTAGTTCGGGGGTCTATTCAGTGTCCATTGATGATAATAAGAGTTGGATTATCAGCTTTGATAAGCATCGAAAAGCATGGTTGACTGTTGCAATTATCTGAACTTTCTGGGTCTGCAAAACTGGCCTGGAAATGTCATAGGAACAACTTCTCAATTCATCTGGTTCTGCTCTTGGCCCTGGCCAGGATACAACCATGTAGAAAATGCATAAAATGAAAAAAAAAAAGAATTAAAACATAATGTAATAAACTTAGGACCTCATACAAAGATTGTAGACAAAAGCTTCATGTGCATGTGTGTGTGTGTGCGCGCGCACTCATTGATTACGGGAGCATTTAAATGTTTACAAGAAAAAATCCCACTGTGTTGTAGGGAATAGGGAACATACATTTGCAATGGCTGAAAAGTCTCTAATAGCCTCTATTAATATGATAATTTCCTTAATATGTGGACATTTTGACAATTCCAAAGGAACATTTAATTAGGAACAATGCTACTGGTATCCATTCATCATTTTTATTTCCCAAAGACATTTCTAAGACTCTTCCTCTGTTAGAATTCCACGGGACAAATATTCAGAGCTTTTGTATTGGAAATGTTGAGAGTTAGATTTAAAAATATCAAACAAATACTAAACACCAAAAATTCAGCCAATGAGCATTCTAGATCGAGAAGGAAAACACAGTATATGACCATAACTATGGAGGTACAAGTGTAAAGGTATCTTTTCATCCTGTTTTGTGAAGTTTTAATTATGAAACTGCTAGTAATGGTGAAGAGAGTTGTTCTTCTAAGCCTCATAAATCAGAATGAGCTTATACCTTTTAGCATTTCATAACTGCTTGAAAATTGTCTCTTGTTTTTCTAATACAAAGTGAAGTTATAAATAAATATCCTTTCTGGAACGTTAACAAACTACACAAACATCATTTTTTTAAACCCAATAAAACTCTGGTTCAGAATAAATACCCGTACATTGTGTGCATCCATCTATATGCAAATGTTTCCGTATATATATGATTATGTACATGCATTTGAACGGTATGTGCATGTATTGCGGATGCCAGTTTCAACAATACTGTCATTGGGACTTCACAGTTCTTAGAAAGGTAAGCAATCCAAAAACACTGATGCAACATTGAGGCTAAAAGAGAATCTAACTCTGACAGGTTTCAGAGTGGTAGTCCATGCATCTAATTAAGTGAGTTTAGGCCAACAAAAGCTTATGCCCAAATAAATTTGTTAGTCTCTAAGGTGCCACAAGTACTCCTCGTTCTTTATGTTAACTGTAACACTAATAGGGTTAGTCGTGTCTCAGCTACTAGAGGCAATATAGTAATAAACTGTTGAACATAGTAGAGGGTAGCCCACACACAGAGTGACCAGTACATGACATACTTATGCATGGGAGTATATTTGAGCATGCACAATTGTGCAGGTGTGTGGGGAACAGCCACTTTCGACCAGTTCCAACAATACACAATGTAACAAAATTCTGATTGTGCTTTCAAAACCTGTTGGATCCACTTGTAACTTGATTACATTACTATGAGGCTGAGTCCTCCCAGGCTTCCTTTGCTCTTTCTCTATCTCTCTCCAGATATATTTGTGATTTGATCAATTTATTTGAGATACCTCCCCAATTCTTGGCTTACCTTCACATCACGGATGTTCATCCTTGTTCCCTCCTTTCCAACAAAGATGTCATCTATATCGACAAGAATGTACCTATCCAAGGACAATGTGAGCTTCTTCCCCGTCAGGAATGAGACAGCATCTAGAAAGATCAATTTGTGTAGCCAAAAGGTCAAGTTGCTTCCAAAAAGAACTCTTTGAATCCCATCATGAAGCCCCAAGTCGTGGATCACTGTAGCATACAGTGGAGCCTTAGGCAATGATGCTGGGAAGGACCTGGAAGTCTGTAATTCAGTTAAAAGCACGGGTTGGTAGGTGGAGTGATTAAATAGGAAAACCGTCCAGTCTTCCCCAGGTAGTGGACCTTTCTCAATCCTTGGTGCTTTGGTAATGTGCAGTAGAGGAGATTGAGAGTTTACAAAGCAATCTTTGAGGGCTACATTATTGTAAAGGTCTAGTGGAAATCCTTTTAATTTAATACTTGGTGAACTGTTCTCATTGGCTTTATGAAAACCAATTATGCTAACACTGTATTCCACACAGTATTTTTCCAGAAGCTCTCTATTCCATGAGTCCATGGACACGTACTTTAAAATATTCTCATATATAACAAGCATGTATTTCCCCTTGCCACCATCTGTAAGAGGAGGAATGTCACCTTTTCCCGGTGCAATCACCATATGGTACTGGAATCGACTAGACTCGAGGATAGCTATGATATCTTGTCCAAGCTGGGAGTATTGGCTCTCCACAAATAGCAAAACAATAGGATCAGTATTAGATGGATCCATCGGCTTAGCAGACTTCAGCTCCATGGACCTGTATGGTAAAAGTTTAAGGCCCTCACATTCTGCTTCTCCAGTGGCTTCAACTAGGGTCATCTCTTGCTTGTAGCCTGTATATAAGTAATAGGCGGAAATGACTATGCTTACTAAACAGAAGGTGGTTAAGAGAATTACCAGTGTTCTGAAACTTCTACGAAGTTTCACAATAAGATTCATTTTTTGGAATACTTTCAATTAAAAAAAAACAAAACAACTTTTTTGACTTTATCCTCTTAAACTGCCATAGTACAGAGGACTAAAAATGGTGCTGGTACCATGCCCCAAATGTTCATGTGACCATTGCAATGCATTTATGAGGGGCTTTGGGGAGGTTATAAACTTGTTAGAGCTCAAAGTCAAAGTATCTGGAAATCTAAATTGGAAGAGATCTTCTCTGAATGCAGCACTTGCAAAAAATCAATGGAGATGATGCTTAACATTATCTGCAACAAAGGGTGAAATTAGAGTAAGTAAAAACAAAATCCATAAAGCAATTAAAACTAAGTGTGTTAATTAAATAAATAGTAACTGATATGTGCAATCTGAGGACGAGATTTATTGATTGGCAGCTAGTACTGCACAGTTACTTTTTTAGTAGTTAACTTTTTAAAAAATATCTATTTAAGGTAATTTTCCAAAATGCTTTTGAAATGAAATTATATCTAAATACAGCACTGAATAATGTTCATTCAGTCACTTCTCCTTTGCAATTGCAAGCAAGTATACCTTAGAATAATGGGATGAAATTAAGAAAAAGAAAAACTTGGACAGATTTATCAAATTGTGGCATAGTCTTCTGAAAGGAAAGAGTGGAACTGCAGTGTTTTGAGACATTTCAAACTAGTCAAGACAAAGTATTAGAAAATGTGTAGTATGGATACAGCCTGTTATTAAAGCCGGGATATGCTAGAAGAATGAAAAGACTTTCTCTGTCTCCAATTTCTATGTATTTCTACATACTTCTATGACTTAAGCAATTAGTGGGATCTACTCATGTGTACAAATATTTGCAGGATATGAATCCAAATCTGCAGGATTCATGAAGTTATTCTTGAGTTCTAAAGTGTCAAAAACATTATACTTTTTAATAAAAAATTATTGTTACTATCTTAACAATTCTAAAACAGCGAAAATTTTACTAAACTCTTCTAAACAATTAAATCTTGCATTGAGTTTAATACTGTTACATTTCACCTCAATGGGTAATTCCTGAAATGGTTACAAGCATCTAAATATGGGGCTTAAAATGAATGCGGGGCCTTAATCTGTCTCTCTTCTTCTTATTAAATAGAGGATTGAGGTAAGAAGTGCATATGGGCCAGATACACTGGCCAGCTTTGTGTAATTCCTTGCAGTGAAAAACTGGTTATACTATGCTAATGGTTTTCAAGCTGTGGTCTGCAGACCCCTGGAGGTCCATGGGCTATGTTTAATATTTCCAAAGGGATCTGCACCTCCACTGGTAGTCCTTTAGGGGCCTGCAAATGAAAAAAGGGTTGAAAACCACTATATTACACCTTTTTCCGGTGGGAATTCTTTACATAGCTTAAAGTGCATTTTAGAAATCTTATGTACAGACATTTGCACCAGGAGGACTGTTGAAGCTTGAAGCCTGGATGCAAAACAATTCTGGAAAATTAAGGAAATATTCTTTATAGTGAACCATCCACAGACATTTTAGCACATTTGAGTTTGTCAGTCAAGGAGTACACAATGAAGTTGGGAGCGCTTTGGGGGTTGTTTCTCAAAAGTGGAAAGGTGAAACAAAAAACCCAGAAAAATATATGTGATTTTGCTTTATGGGCTTCAGAAAGGACAAGTGAGCATCTTTTCTTTCTAAATTATTTATACTGTTTGCCCACTGGAACAATGTAAGGATGTAAACAGTGGATTATTTTAAAGTATTAAGAATTAACATTCTTTATAAAGAAGACCTGTTAGTTGACAGACCTTTATTTGTAAAACTAGACTCCAGAATAAAGATGGGTACTTAAATATTTAAGATTTCTGGAAGACTTTTCAATCTAAACCTGAGGAAATGTAATAGATAAAATATATGGAAAATCTTTAACGTATTAATGCTTGTTTAAACCTTTTTCTTCTGCTACCATACTGGTATCAGATATCAGACATCTTCTGCTGTCCAATTGTTACGCTACTTTTCTGATGTCAAAATTCAGGGGAAAGGCCCAGCAGAGTAGAGAGACAAAGTCATGGGGATAATCTCTGAATAAAAAGGTCTTCTTATTCAGTAATGTACTATTCAGTGTGAGCATGGGCATCAGAATTTGACCCATAGAATTTAGAGTTAGAAAACACCTATAAAGGAGATCATTATGTCCATTCCTGTGCCAGTATAAGATTTTCTCTAAAGTATATTCTTGAGTCAGAGGCTTGCTGCTGCACGCTTCATATTCTTTCATGCTTCGTCATAGTGTGCCAGCAGCAAAAAAATCATTAATTCAAGTTTGTGTCACAGAGCCACGAGCCACAGCAGAAAGAAAGATATTCTAGTTTATTCTTGTGCGAAGTTTGTGAATGAAAACATACACAAATAATAATAATAATTATATAATTAAATACTACTAATAATAAACAATATAATAATCAGGATAATTATAAGAGTAATAAATGCTTCTTTATTGCTTGCTTTATTGGCTTTATTTGAGGTTCAAGGTACTTTAATCTCAAAAGAGCCAATTATTTTTTTAATAAAAAGATAAAGTGGATCATTGGAAACAGTCTTTATGAGTCTGTATTTCAGTTCTAGAACTTTGGTGACATGGATGAATCACTTATCTAATTCTTGGGGTTTATCAAATCACTATAATCTTTATGGGGAATTACATCTTCATTTTGAGTATACACAGACCATAAAATAGAATAGCTAATGCTTACAACTTTTGGTTTTGGAAATATTTTGAAATGAAAAAATATTTAGACTTCACATTATGTATTTTCTTTCAACACTAGAGGGCAATATTTTCTTGCTTTTGCCAGACAAAGAATGCAGCACCTGCTATCCACCAGGACAATTTACAAAATAAATGGAACTGCAATCAAGCTGAGTCCAAAAAGGTCACAGCAATCTATACCAGCAGGTAAAACACCTTATTTTAGACTTTAGTGCAAAAGCAATATAATTTAAGTGCTAATAAATCTGATCCTGCAACAGGTTTTATACTTACTAAATTTTTTAGTCCACTTCTGTAACCCAGTGAATATCATGCAATTAGTAGATCTACATTTTCTCCTTTTTTCCACAGTGTTTTTTCCTCTTGAGTCCCTCTGGTACTGGAATTATAAAGTGTCAAAATAATACATTTGGTGAGATCAATCATTATCATTTTGCATTGCGGTAGCACCTCGCAGCTCCTGGTCATGGACCAGGATCCTATTGTGCTAGACAATGTACAGAAACAGAACAAAAAGACAGTCCTTATCCCACAGACTTTACAATCTAGATACAAAAGATGAAATCTTGTCTCAGTCTAATCTAATCCAGTCCATCTATAGATGTTGTTATAAACACTGGATAAATGTTTTAAAATTACCCATACATATATTTTATTAAATAAAGATATTCATTTTCATATGGATGGCACTTGGAGTAAGATTCAGTTCTAGGTTTGGGCATCTTGTTAGATTTGTTCTTTGGAACTGTTAATATTGTTCAGTAAAAAGCAGTGCAACATAATTAAAGTCTATGAAAGTAAATCAGTTATGCTAACCCATTAGGGGGAGATTTTCCAAGGCATAACTGGGAGTTGGGAACTGCCATTTGTGCATTTGAAACTCCCTTCTTATGGTTCAACAGCTTTATATGCATTCAGAACTTCAGGTTTTTTTGGGAGCATCTTTATACTGTATGAATCTGTTATAGCTCTGTAAAACTTGAAAATAAATGTCCAAATCAGGCTCTCTTTAGTATAAGTATTACTGATCCAGTTTCATTTTAGAGTCTAATTTCTCAGGTTCTGTGGACCCTCAGCTCTAACTGAGTTCATTGATGCTCTACCTTGCAGGATAGGCTCCAATTTTTGATACACTGATCAAGGAAACAAAGTGATATTCACTCAGAATAGATCTTCAGTGATGCATAGACCTTGTGCTGGCTCTCTGTACACAGTGAATTTTAGCTAGAGAGCTGACTTCTACACTGTCATATTTTGCATTGACAAATTCATGTGCTAATACTGTAATTTTTAATTTGTCCCAGAAACACAAAAATATACTGGCAACATGTAGCATGCAGTACCATTGAAGATCCTGGCCTGGTACACACTAAAGAACGTTTGCTGTTATAGCTATATCGGCAAACTCTCATCACGAGCATGAATCTTATATCAGCAAAAGTGTGCTTTACCTGATAAAGCTGATGTAAGTTCCCCAGATGAAAAAAGCTGGTGAACTGCATCTACACTAGGGTTTTTGCCAGTATAGAAATTTAAAAGATATTACAAAAGTTTTTAATGCTGGCCTATTAATCACAATGGAGTTGACCCACTTAAACCAGGACTTAATTTGACAACAACAAGGATCATGAACAAAATATACAATGAATAAAACATAAACCAGTAAATGTTCTTAATGAGAAAATAATTTTTGAGCTGTATAATACAACATTAAGCATTAGTTCATTTATTGTCCAAACTGCAACATTTTGGAACCAGATTTCAAATCTCCCAAATTTCAAGAGTATTGGAATGTGAGATGTTTGTTCATCTCTTTGTATAGGATTGGACATGAAATCCTGGAATCCTACACTCCCCTCAAGTCAAGAGATAAGAACAGAGATATCCTCTCCCAGGTTGTGTTGCCATCAGGCTGATATGGGTGAACACAAAGGGAAAAGCCAAAGGACCAAGCAGGAACAAGTACTAGAGGGCATATGGGTCACGGTCAATAACATGCCCATTTCCTGTTGACAAAAAATCTTTACATGACAGAATAGATATTATAGGGCTTTGGTCTGGAAATGCTCCAGAAACATCTTTTTTTCCACAGTGTTTGAAACTTCTATTTACATTTCTAGTTGGAATCCAGATGCGTATGAAAAATAATGAAATAAGATAAATGAATTTTTTTAACCTCAAAAAAAGTTTGGTTCAAGAGTTTAGTTTTCCTTCTGAGGGCAAATACTAAATTTGTATGAACCCAATTCAACGTCTCTAACTATCTGTTCAACAATCCCTGATTTAAAAGCACTTACATTCCTATATATACTAATCAGAATGGTCCACTGGTTCAGTACAAAAGACAAGTGAACTAGTTTGAGTAAAAGTACTCAATCATTCCTTTCTGAACATAAATCCAAAATTCAAACCAAAGTTCGAAGTCTGAAAAAAAATAGATTTTTTATATATTACTTTTCATTTTTTGAGTTTCTGTTCTCTTTACAGAGGCTTTTGTAAGTGGAAGTACCAGAAATCTCACAAATGAGAAATTTCTAAACTCTGGAGATGTAGCTAAGCTTCCATTACACAGCTGAACTTTCAGGTGCTTATCCAAAACAATGTTTTTTGCAGTTCATCCATCACTACTCATGTAGGTTACTTTTATGAACACTGCTTTGCTGGTAGCAGTCCTCACAAGACTGATCACAAGCTCATCAACTTACATATGAAGGTGTTGCCTATAAAAGCAGATCCTCAGCAGGTAGAAATTGTCATAGCTCAACTGACTTCAGTTACTTCCCTATGATAATTTACACCACCCAAGGATCTACCCTAGTAAGTTTATTCCTTCTCTTGATTTAAGTAAATTCAGACTCCACTTGTCATTTGAAACACCTAATTTTAGTAATTGTTTTCAATGATTAGGGGTTTCCATAGTCAATGTATAATTTCCTGCATTTTCAGAAAAGCAGACAATTTGCCAGGCTCATTGCTTAGCATCCAGTGATAATTAGCCAACAATGTATAATTCTCATGGAATGAAAAGTGGCAGGAATCTGTGTCTAGAAGAGCTATTGGAAGTAAGGAACACGTGACCCTTTTGACTCTGCTCACTAGTTTTTACAGATGTTTTTACTCAGAATTCTGTGAAAAAAATCTTTGCGGAGGAGAGACTGTCAAAATTGTGTTTATAAAATGTTTTTGCATATATCTTATAAAGTATTTATTGATTGAATGAATGAATGAAAGACAAAGAAAATTGGACAGATTAGGAGATATGGAGTCTTTTGTCTCCATTTTGCGAGTCTGAATTTAGCCCAAGCTGATTTAGGTCCAAAATCTAGAACCATCTGATGGATGTTAAGTGACACATAGAAAGTTAATAGCTTGTCTCTAACCACATTCCAGTGAAAACCATCACCAGCAATGCCCCCCTTAGAAGACTCGGCACTTGAGGGGCACTGAGCCTCTTCAGGTTGTTTTGAAGCATATTGATGGTATAGTTTGGGGAAGTTTGTCTTGTCATTGCTGTGCTCTATGTCACAGTTCAGGGCAACTGTACTTGTATTTCCCCTGAGTGATCCAACAAAGGTACCCATTCTCAGGCTTCCAGCTGTGTAGCCATTGCCTTTCTGCATGGAGATCCACATCTCTCTCCTTTCTGACCAGGGTATGTCAAGCTGCACAGTTCCCTGACTTTACTACATTATTCCTAGCCCAGACAGGTTGCCCAAGGACAACTGTTTGCTTTCTGATCAGAGATGTTTAACAGATGTAACTACTACAGTTGTAAGGTATCACACAGCGCTTCTTGTGCAAGTCAGCATTATTCTCAAGATAAAAAGCATTACAGAGAACATATATTAAAAATAATAAAAGAACCTTTAGACATGTATTAATACATACACACTTCCTAATAAATTTACAAGAGTTAATCCTAACAGGGATTATGGAAGGAGGAGTCCTTCAACCTCCCACCCAGTGATTGTCCTTGTGGTTACAGCCTCATTATAGATTCAGCTCAGAACAAGTGTCCATTTTTATGGGACCTCAGTAGGTCCGGTCCTTGCAACCTTACCCCAAGCATCAGGGCCCTCTGTGTACCAGAGGTCCTGTCTGTTTGGTGGATCAGGAAGACAGCACTGAGCCAGTTTAAAACTAGACTATTTATTCAAAACCCCATTCTTTGTGATGGACTTTTGAGAATCAAATTTGAACTAGTACATTGTGCACTTTTCTAACCTCTTTGGAGATCCTAAGTGAATTTGCCTAATCACCTCCTATTGTTCTTCTATTTGCACTTCACATGGAAATACATACAAATCCACAATAACACATACACAATTGCAATTTTAATAATACAATGTACCCCAAAGGTATTAACCCTAGTTTAATAAAGTTTAATTTAATTCAGTAAAGTTTATCTTACTTCCATAAGGTTTGTGGCCAACATTAGAGGATATTGTCAGTCTGTTACACCCTACCTATCCTGTGAATAAATAGATGGCTCCTGCTTAGTGGCAACATTTTAATAAGAATGATCCCTACTAGTCTTTCTTCAGTAATCGCCAAAGGTATGCAAATACCCACAGCTGACTTATCACAAAGCTCAGCTGCTTGAACACATGTTCTAGTTGTCCTGACATAACAGCAGGACAGCTAATATAATTCCTTCTCATTAATTCAGACCTGATATACAACTGCTGACTCACTAAGGGGCCTTTTCTATCCTTCTATTGATGCATTTAGACAGGTAACTATAATCAGCACTAATGTGTGTGCAGAAATTCCTCATCTATCAATGGGAGACTTCTACAAATATGTACTTGAGAGCTCAGAAATAAAGTTCCGTCTTTGGCTGGTGCCTCCAAAATCCCTTTCTTTGACACTGAAGTTATGTTTGATTCTCTGAAATAAAATCACAGAAATACAAAAATTAGATCTAGGAGCACTTGTTATGTCCTCCAGTCAATTTCCTCATGTAGCATTTCTCCAGTCTACTTTAAAATAAATCAACCACTAGGACTTTTAATCACTTCTTTTGGAAGACAATTTAACAGTTAGAATAGACCTCATTGTTGGGATATGTGTACTGCTGTTCAGCCTAAATTTTTCCTTTACTTCCTTTGACCCCACTCATCTCAGTCACAGTGCTTTGGATCACCCGAAAAATTCCTTTATTTGGTGATTATACATGTCTAATAATTGTTCCAGATCATCAAAGTCATTTCCTGTTAGTTGTTTTTGGCCAAGCTGAGACACATTTAGTTATAAGCAAGGCCCTACTTCATTTGTGATATTGCAGAAATTGTGGATCCCACAGTATTAGGCTTCCACCACAGTTTTTATTTTAATTAGCTTACTTTGCACAATCCACAATTTCACGCATATTGTGATGTTTGCGACTCACTATTAGTACAGTAGATTGCCATTTATCTGAAATGATAGTGGTCCTAAGCTCTGTCAGCCCTGGATGACTGGGGCTCAGGATGTCAGCCTGGTGCATGTCAGTCTTGTGCATTAATGACCATATTATAGGCATAGCAAAATGTGTGGCTATAAAAAATAGCAGGCACGTCAAACATTTGAGTGTTTATATTTTTTCTTAAACAAATAGGTCTTCTCTGGCTTTTCCAAATTATTGCAAGTTCTGTTATTACTTTTCCTCAGTTTTCCATGTCTGGTCCACAACTCAGCTGCAGTGATTTGACAATCATCCTGCAATTCAAGTAGGGCCTTAGTTACTTATTAGAAAATATTATAACGATCTGTATCTCATTTTTTTTTATTTTCTTTGACTTTCTCCTAATTTGTAAATATCTTTCAGGAATTCAGATGCGTAGAAGTGGAGAGTAGTATTGTAAGTGTGGTTTCAGCATGACCAAATACAGAGAGGCAATACTACTTCCTTGATCTATGACAGGATGCCTCTGCAGGCCAATATCACAAAGGGGCAAATACAGAAGGCCTTAATCATGTGCTATTCAGGTGTCACATAAGCAAAGCTCCTATTGATTTTAATAAGCTCCACATCTTGAGTTCATCATCAGGCAAACACCCTTCAGGATTTGACTCTTTGGCCAAAATAGTCTCTTTAATTCCTTTTGATTCCAATGATTGCAGTCTTTTCTTGAGTACTACTAGTACTACTAATGAATAATAATACTTTGCACCTGTGTAACACCTCCCTTCTGGTAGTCTCAAAGTGCTTTACAAACATTATTCGATTTACCACCACAACACTGTGTGAAGCAGACAAACATAGACACCTACTCCATGGGTGTGTTAGTGCTGGAGCATCCAGGAGGGGAAATGGTGGGTGCTGAGCACCCACTGGCAGTCCCCCCATCAGCTCCTCCCTGCACCCCCAGTGCCTTCCATGCACCAGAGGCCCCATGGATCAGTACCTATCCCTCCTTCCCAACGCCTCCCACCTGCCGCAAACAGCTGCTTTGCAGCCGTCAGGAGGCTTTGGGGGAGGCAAAGGGAGGAGGAGCGAGGAGGCAGTGTGCCCAAGGGAGGGGGCGGAACTGCGTGGGAAGAGGCAGGGCAGGCGTGAGACCTTGTGGGAAAGGGTGAATTTGGGAGTTGAGCACCCCCCAGGATTTTGGAAAGTTGGCACATGTGCACACAAATATTTTTACCCACGTTCCCGTTGGTTGTGTGAATAACATTGGCACCTGAGTTTGGATTTAGGCACCTAGAGAGGAAGTTAATGTGCCTGTATCCCTTTGTGAATATAGCCCTAAGTGACTTGCCCCAGGTAACAAACAAAAGGCTGAGATAGAACCTGAACTAGAGCACTGTTCCTGTGACTCCCACTCTTGTGTGACTACAGGATGAGGCCCAGTATATTACTTGTCTGGTTGCACTGATGTTTACAGAATCCGCAAATTTAATTAACAGGCTGTTTACCACTTCTCTACTCACATCAATGATGTTGTTGAATAAAACTGAATTTAATGCTATTCCATGGAGCAAACCACAGAATAGCCCCACTTACTTGAGACAACACTTTTAATCATCTCACTTTTACAATGACTCTTCAGACACTTTCCAGTATGTTTCAATTGTACAATGGAAGCTAATTTGATTTAATTTCATTTTTCAAGATTTGGTGAAACACTGTATCAAGTGCTTAGTTAAAGTCCAGATATAATATGTATTGTGTTACCTTTGTCTACTAATGTTGTAATTCTGTCAACTGATCAGGTTTCTATAGCATGATTTGCTCTTTTAATTGTCAAGAGACCTGCACTAATGCAACATTACGATTGTCTGATTCCAAAGGTTAGACAATGAAAATATTGAGATTCAAAATAGCAACTTTAACTCATCCGTATATGCTGTATACCACAGAATCATAGAATATCAGGGTTGGAAGGGACCTTAGGAGGTCATCTAGTCCAACCCCCTGCTCAAAGCAGGACTAATCCTCAACTAAATCATCCCAGCAAGAGATGATCTCTAAGGAAGGAAATTCCAATACCTCCCTAGGTAAACCAATCCAGTCCATCTGATGACATAAAGAGTACCATACTACAAGCTAAAAAATGAAGAAGAATGGGCATATATAAATATTACTCATGGTTTCATTAGCCTCAAAATAACTACTGACCTCTTAATATTTTTTCTGGTACTTTACTAAGGTTTGCCAGATTAGCTTGATAATTATTGCAAGGACCACTGTTTTTGTCCTGCTGAAGATCTCTGATAGTAGATAACTCCTTTCTCCATCAGAGTAGCAAATAAATAAAGCTGGTACTTTGGCTCATAGACTCAGACTATAAGGCCAGAAGGAACCTTCATGCTCATTTAATCTGACCTCCTGCTCATTTCAGGTGACAGAACCTCACCTGTCCACTCCTATTGTAGGCCTATAACCTCTGACTGAATTGCCAAATGTCTCAAATCTTGTGCTCCAAGGCACACAGTTATGTGTCCTCCTTTAACACTATCAAGAAGGTTCAGTTTTAGCTCTTTCCTAACAGAAGTAAAACCACATGCTCAATATCCATTTTCTTCTTTCACCTACTCCATAGTGGCTCCTCAGCTTTTTGTTTCCCTGTTGCTTAGTGAGCTACACCTAAAGATCTCTCTTATCATGGAAGTCATCTGAGATACTTTCTGCTGTATATCCATGACCATATATTTCGATGTCCAATCTGGTCTGGGTTATATATGTCCTGTCACAATTACCTGTTGTGAAGAAGGTTTGATGTAACTACATCCCTACTATGAATTATGCTACTGAACTTCTGTCACATAATAATGGCCTATCACCACTACTGACCAGGATGATTTAAACACAGATAAGAAAGGCTCTGTATACTACAATAAATCTTTAGACTAATATATTCCCTGAAGAAATGCCAGGGAAGTTTAGAGGGAAGAGGGAAATTTAGAGGAAAATTTGTGCTCAGGTTAAATCCCAGAGTGTTCTGGAGTTGGTTCACCTATAGGGGTCATAGGTGGCTTTCCACTGCTTTTCTCCCTTCCCAGTCCTGGTATGTGCAAGCAGTTGATCCAGCCCCCGGCACAAGTTAAAGTAGTCTGAGGTAGCTCTAACTTGTGCTAATAGATAATGGTTTCCAAATGACCAATCCATTGGTCAGTTTAATTAGAGCACAGGGTGTCCTCCCATCTTCTCCTCCACCTGAAACGTGCTATACGTTAAGTTTCACTGGAGCAAGAGGAGCTCATAGAGGGCTGGCTAAGGGAAACCTCAGGGATCTGCCCTAAAGCAGTAGTGCTGAGAGGCAACAGTGCAGATGGGAATTAAAAAGGCCCAAGGATCATCTGGTCTCACTGAGGTATTATAGCAATAACTATGTGATATGAAAAGTAGGTTCAGTGGGAATAAGTTAAAGACAGGGAACCCGATGCTCCTCTCACATCAATTTTTCATCCAAGTAACTCTCCTGATTTCTGATTTGCTCTTTAAGAAGGCGTCAGACCCATGGTTTTACTCTTGCTCAAAATACAGTGGCTTTTATCAGACCCTTAATATTACTTGCCTGATTGTTTTGAGGCATGAATTTAAGGTCATATACTTTTCTATATAGCTTTTCCATGGAGTCTTGAATCATTTATTCTGGATTGATAATACTCCCTTTTAGCTCTCCACCAGAACCAATTGTGTCTGTGAGTGTTACAATTGTCTATACAACTAATCTGGGCAGTGAGAATGTAAAACTTCACAGTGTACTAGGAATATTACAATACTCAAGAAACTACATCTCACTTTACAATATTAATTATTGCAAACGTTGCCAAGTAGACATGAGGTTGACATGATTGTCTGAGGAAGTTTTATGCAAGATGGTAATTTAACTTAGGTTTGTCATCTTATAACTTTTGCATGACTATGCTTTGTGGAATTGGAGAAAAGATATCTAGCAGTTAGCACACAAGACTGGAAGTTAGGACCTTTGGGGGTCTGTTGCCAGCTCTGCTACTGGCTACTTATGTGTCCTTGGAAAAAAATCACTTAATTTTTCATTCTTCAGTTTTCTCATCTGTAAAATGGAGATAAGGACATTTACCTAAATCCCTTTGAGATAATTTTCACTTTTTAAATACTTTGGTTCAAATGTGCTTGATACTTTCAATTGTTATGACAAAATAGTCTATTTTGACTAAGCAATGCTCAGAATGCATATTTTTACATGAGCAGTCAAATGGCACATATGGTACTTGTTTTCTTTTCTTACTATTATTATTTGTTTAGTTCAGTTTCTACATATTTATTTCTGCTACAGTTAAATTGGGTTTCTGTGGGAGTGGGACTCTACTCAATACATCAAGTGAAAGATCTCTTTTGAGATTTCTGATGGAAATATAACAAGTTCCAGGGATATTCTGGTTAAATTTGACCTCTGAAGAAAACCCCCCAATAAATGTTAGAGTACAGAAGCTTCTTAACAAAGAAAATAACCTTTTCAGCTGCATGACAATCAGTTTAGGATCCCACTGGCCCACTACATGTACACTACAATTACTCTGGCCCACTATGTACACTAACAAGGAATGCAAGAATCTTCTGCTAAGCCACAGTAAATTCAAAAGACAGAACTAGAGACAGTTGAAAAATGTTCATCAAAACTGTTTGTAAAATTGGGTTTTCTATTAAACATTTCTTTTGTTGTAAAAAGTGTTTGCTTTCTTGGAAAATACTAATTTTTCATAGAAAATCTAAACTCTAAAAGATTTTGGTTAAAATTCTAAACGTTCTGACCAAAGCCCAAAATATTTCAATTTGGATGTAATGCTTGAGCTCTTCATGGGAATTATAGTTCATTTACCTCATGATTCAATTCTCCTTTATGGACTGGGGTATCGAGCTAGACTTAATCTCTCATGGCACGTTGAAGCTATAAGACTCCCATGATGCACTACCTCCCCTCACTAAGAGGACACACCACAGTGTATCATGGAAGATGAAGTCCTGGCTAAATATGCAGAATTAGTACTGTTTACTCATGCTGCCATGTGAATTCCTTTAGTTTTAACCCTGCTAGAAGAGATTTAGAGCCTCTCTCAAGTGCAGGTGTAACTAAAGGCTGGGACAGAAAGTTATTTGAGTCAAGGATTCTCTTCTTGGTTACTTGTCTGTACAAGTGCCTTACAGTATGGGATCCTTACCCTTGATTTCAGAACTGCCAAACACTGGTAGGAACATAAGAACGTAAGAATGGCCATAGTGGGTCAGACCAAAGATCCATCCAGCCCAGTATCCTGTCTACTGACAGTGGCCAATGCCAGGTGCCCCAGAGTGAGTGAACCTAGCAGGTAATGATCAAGTGATCTCTCTCCTGTCATCTATCACCACCTGCTGACAGAGTCTAGGGACACCATTACTTACACATCCTGCCTAATAGCCATTAATGGACTTAATCTCCATGAATTTATCCAGAAGTAACAAAGAATCCTGTAGCACCTTAAAGACTAATTAAAGTTTTAGAGCATAAGCTTTCGTGGGCTAATACCCACTTTGTCAGATGCATGCAGTGGAAGTATCCAGGGGCAGGTATAAATAGGTAGGCAAGAACCAGGTGGGAGATAACAGGGCTAGTCCAATGAGGCTGAACCAGCTTGTTATCTCTAATCAGGGAGGGTGAGGTATTCCTCTAGCAGCTGAACTGGAGGTGTGAATAGCGAGAGATGAGAAGCTGCTTTTGTAGTTAGCTAGCTGCTCGTAATCTTTGTTCAATCCTTGATTCATTGTATCAAATTTGCAAATGAACTGCAGCTCTCCAGTCTCTCTTTGCAGTCTGGACTTGAAGTTTTTTTGCTGCAAAATGCTGACCTTTAAATCTTTTATGGTGTGTCCAGCGAGGTTGAAGTGCCCTCCTACAGGTTTTTGTTTATTGCCATTCACAAGAAGCACAAGAAGAACTCCACATGGACTCCTCCTGAGGGTTGAAATGACAGTCTGGACCTATACGTAGAATGCTTCCGCGACGTGCACAGGCAGAAATTGTGGGAAAACAACGTCATCTGCCTCACAACTTAAGTCGAGCAGAATGCAATGCTATCCACAGCCTCAGAAACAACTTTGACATCATAATCAAAGAGGCTGATAAAGGAGGTGCTGTTGTCATCATGGACAGGGCTGACTACCAAAAGGAGGCTACCAGACAACTCTCCAACACCAATTTCTACAGGCCACTTCCCTCAGATCCCACTGAAGAATATACTAAGAAACTGCACCATCTACTTAGGACACTCCCTACACTAACACAGGAACAAATTAACATACCCTCAGAGCCCCGACCGGGGTTATTCTATCTTTCACCCAAGATCCACAAACCTGGAAATCCTGGACGCTCCATCATCTCGGGCATTGGCACTCTCATTGAAGGACTGTCTGGATATGTGGACGCTCTACTCAGACCCTACGCCACCAGAACTCCCAGCTATCTCCGTGACACCATCGATTTCCTGAGAAAACTACAATGCATTGGTGACCTTCCAGAAAACACCACCCTAGCCACCATGGATGTAGAGGCTCTCTACACAAACATCCCACACAAAGAAGGAATACAAGCTGTCAGGAATAGTATCCCTGATGATGCCATAGCACAAGTGGTTGCTGAGCTCTGTGATTATCCTCACACCCAATTATTTCAAATTTGGTGACAATATATACCTCCAGACCAATGGCACCGCTATGGGCACCCGCATGGCCGCACAGTATGCCAACATCTTTACGGCTGACCTGGAACAACGCTTCCTCAACTCTCGTTCACTCATGCTCCTTCTCTATCTATGCTACATTGATGACATCTTCATCATCTGGACCCATGGGAAAGAAACTCTGGAAGAATTCCACCATGATCTCAACAGCTTCCACCCCACCATCCACCTCAGCCTGGACAAGTCCACATAGGAGGTCCACTTCCTGGACACCATGGTGCAAATTAATGACGGCCACATCAACACCACCCTATACTGAAAACCTACCGACAGGTATGCCTACCTTCATGCAACTAGCTTCCATCCCAGGCACACCACATGATCCATTGTCTACAGCCAAGCACTGAGGTACAATCATATTTGTTCCAACTCCTCAGACAGAGACCAACACCTACAAGATCTCCACAAAGCTTTCTCAAAACTACAATACCCGCACAAGGAAATAAGGACACAGATCAACAGAGCCAGACGTGTACCCAGAAGCCTGCTGCTACAAGACAAGCCCAAGAAAGAAAACAAACAACAGACCACCACTGGCCATCACGTATAGTCCTCAGTTAAAGCCTCTCCAACGCATCATCAGTGATCTACAACCCATCCTGGACAACAATCCTTCATTTTCACAGGCCTTGGGAGGCAGGCCAGTCCTGGCCTACAGACAACCTGCCAACCTCAAGCATATTCTCACCAGCAACAGCACACCACGCCATAATAACGCTAACTCAGGAACCAATCCATGTAACAAATCTCGAGGCCAACTCTGCCCACACATCTACACCAGCAACACCATCACAGGACCAAACCAGACCAGCCACACCATCACTGGTTCATTCACCTGCACATCTACCAATGTAATATACGCCATTATGTGCCAGCAATGTCCCTCTGCTATGTACATCGACCAAACTGGACAGTCCCTACGAAAAAGGATAAATGGACACAAATCAGATATCAGGAATGGCAATATACAAAAACCTGTAGGAGACACTTCAACCTCGCTGGACACACCATAAAAGATTTAAAGATCAGCATTTTGCAGCAAAAAAAACTTCAAGTCCAGATTGCAAAGAGAGACTGGAGAGCTGCAATTCATTTGCAAATTTGATACAATCAATTTGGGACTGAATAGAGATTTTGAATGGCTAGCTAACTACAAGAGCAGTTTCTCTTCTCTCACTGTTCACACCTCCAGTTCAGCTGCTAGAGGAATACCTCACCCTCTCTGATTAGAAATAACAAGCTGGTTCAGCCTCATTGGACTAGCCTTGTTATTTCCCACCTGGTTCCTGCCTACCTATTTATACCTGCCCCTGGATACTTCCACTGCATGCATCCGATGAAGTGGGTATTAGCCCACGAAAGCTTATGCTCTAAAATTTTAGTTAGTCTTTAAGGTGCCACAGGACTCTTTGTCACTTCTGCTATTCCAGACTAACACGGCTACCTCTCTGATTCATGAATCATCCAGTTCTCTTTTAAACTCTATTATAGTCCTAGCCTTCATAACCTCCTCAGGCAAGGAATTCCACAGATTGACTGTGCGCTGTGTGAGGAAGTTCTTTTTATTTGTTTTAAACCAGCCACTCATTGATTTTATTTGGTGACCCCTAGTTCTTATATTATAGGAACAAGCAAATAACTTTTCCTTAATCACTTTCTCCACACCACTCATGATTTTATGTACCTCTCTCATCTCCCCGCTTAGTCTCCTCTTTTCCAAGCTGAGAAGTCCTAGCCTCTTTAATCTCTCCTTATATGGGACCTGATCCAAACCCCTATTTATTTTAGTTGTCTTTCTCTGAACCTTTTCTAATGACAGTATATCTTTTTTGAGATGAGGTAAACCATTACTCCAGAGGCATAGGTAGCATCACCAGCACTGTTTCAGATAGATGTATATCTTTCAGCACACTCCTGAGGGCAATGACAAGATGCCAGCTATTTCTCACATCACATGTACTGATGTGATCCCTAGGCCCTTAGCATGCTCATGCAACTGAGTCCTAAATTAAGTCCTAAATGAATGTCCATAATTGCACCAACCATGCTAGTGAGCAAAAACACAGATAATTGTGTACAAGTACGGTTATTATATTGTGGTTCAGGATAAAACATCAGCCAATCTACGTGCTCAGGTTTCAGACTGCTGATAGCATTACCTTGCCTTTATGTCATTTTAGCCACTGGGGAAGCTGTATTTACAATCAACCTAACAAGAGCAGAGAGAGAGAAAAAAAGACGGGGGGGGGGGAAGGGAGCTAGATATGTTGGGGTAAAATGTAGCTAAAGATGACTTAGGAAGAGTGAGCATAAAAGCCATTTTTATGGTGCCTGGATAATTGTTCTTAGATACTCAGAACAATTAAATGACAGAGAAACTCTTCTTTTTAATCCCATCATCCGGTCAGAGAAGGAAAGGAGCCTGCCTGGGTTTGTGGATATAAAATGCCTCTGTGATGCACTTCATGGTGACACTGAGAAGTAAATGTAAAGAATGTCTTGGCCAATTGAAGGGAAACAAATTCAGTAAGGCTTCCCTCAGCTAAGTTAAGTGCAAAGTTCTAAACTGTGGCTCACTTCAGACAACTTCCAGAAAGAAAAAAGGAATGTCTCCAGCTTCCCCTCTCATCTCTAACCCTATTCCTGAAAACAAACTCATCCTCTCTGACTCCGGCTGTCAAACTTGGCTCCTGGATCCCTCCAGCCCTTCACTCTGATAGTGTGCTGGAGTGAATTCATTAATTTCCCTCAGCTGGCCCTGAAAATCCCTGCACTTGAGGAAGGCACCTGTGATCCTCCCTGTGCCCAAAGGGAGGGAACAGGATTTAACCCTTTCCTTGTCAATCTCCGCACAAAGTACCCCCTCACAATACCTTACTTTTGGTCCCAGCATGCTTGCTTTTTGGGGCAAATTGTGACATGTACGCTACAATATATGCTATTAGCATATAACTTTGGTAACGTAGCCGTTAAAACACCATTTTAGTAGTCATTTCCTTTAGCAATTGTTAATTTGAGAGGAATCTGGCATTCATTTATTATAATTATTATTATTACCTAGAGTAGTGGTAGAAAATAGGCTGGTTGAAGAAAATGAAAATCATATATGTCAAACCAAACTATTTTTGTAGGTCAACTACTGCTGTAACTTAAATGTTGATAAAAAATAAAACTTTTACTCTTCCTTTTTATGAGTAGCATTTCCCTGGCTGACTTTCACTGTATAAAATTAGACATTTTCATTAAAGATTCTTAAAGTGGCATTAAAATTTTAACACCTCATTAGTAGAGAAACAAGGTTTACCACTATGATGTAAGACTTCTTTAGACCTTATAGACATCTCAGACAGAATAGGACTCTCTTACTTAATATTCTAAATGAATTCCAGCACAGAAAACATCATCGTTTCCTGTAGCACAGACTCTCAGTTCTGGCTCCCAGTCAATCACTAATATGATGGCTTTATTGTCTGAGGTGCCACAACTTCCTCCCAGATTTGGAAATAAATAGTAAAAATCTATTAAACTGGACACCTTTGACTGCTCTTAAATAATTGCAAACTGAGTTAAAAAGAGTGCTGATCCTCTGAGTTGCAGAACACCCTAAACTCTCATTTAGTTCAATGTCCTGTCTCTTAAATGGACAATGAGACTACAAGAAACTTTAGCTTTGGGCAGAATTCTGAATTAACTCTTTCTTTAACCCATCCACAATGATGCTTTTCTATTTTTTTTAATTATCTAAGATTCATTTTTACATGTTCAGAAAGCAAACAAAGTATGGCTCAAACTCAACTCTCATTCAAAAGTTAGGAGAGAAGAAGGATGGAGAATGCATAATATGCACTGTAAGGGGAGACCTAATAATCACCTGTATAAAGTAGTAGTAGACAGAATGAAAATCATCCTCTTGTCAAACTGAATTGATTCTAAATTGTATTTTATCTTATATTTATGGCTAAGAAAGTGCTTCTACCCTTTTCTTTTAACATTTGCAGAGATGCAGAAATCAAGAAAATAAAATAAACAAGAAATCAATTTTGGTAGCACAAGACTACATTCTTCAAATCATATTTTTTACTTTTATCTAACTTTAAACTGATGGACAGAGTTTGCTAGTACCTCTCATCAGCTTTTCTTGGAAATTTATTATCATGGGCTTGCAATTTGTGACCATTTTGTCTTTATAATGGAACTCATATCACTGAGATGATGATTCCTGTAATACACAGTTTGCAAGAAATTGTCTTCAATATTAGCATATTTTGTGATTTACTTATTCTGAATGATAGCTGAACTCCAGCACAGCTCAATATTACATAATTTCCAAAATAACACCAAATTAGCTAAGTATGTTCTGTGCTGTTACACAGAACAATATAGAAGGTATCACAAACTCAATCCATTAAGTCTTAAGGGGAGTTGGCAGTTTGTAGTGTGTGTTAATGTTTAATTTGGATACAAATTGGAGTTAATTACATGCAAGTAATTTGTGACTCAACTATTCCTATCTATATTTAAATCTAATTCTCTGGTTTTGTTTTATTCCAATCAAATTAGCCATATAAAGAGTAGCTCTTCTATAGCCTTACAGAAAAATGACCAGGTAGTGCCAGCTTGGCATTGAGATGTGACTGATTTACTTTCTGAAGGCTATCACACATTAGGAATTTGTCGCAAATCAAAAAAATGGTGCTAAGTCTTAGATGTGGCATAAAATATCAATACATAATCTTTAAAGCTTCTGCATAGACTATACAAATAAATCAAATCAAGCAAATTAGATTGTTTCACTGGTGAGGTTCAGAATAAATTTGTAAGCCAAAAACCTCCATGGAGTTAAGTGAAAGTCGTCTAGGTCTTTTCTTTTCTTTTCTTTTCTTTTCTTTTCTTTTCTTTTCTTTTC
>ML677326.1:83835011-83864185 GCA_007922305.1 Dermatemys mawii | reverse complement strand
TCTTTTCTTTTCTTTTCTTTTCTTTTCTTTTCTTTTCTTTTCTTTTCTTTTCTAGAATTAGCTTTCTTTAGAGCAGGATTTGAGGAAGCAAGTTAGAAAGTGCAGATGTGCAAAGGCAAGATAAAAGACGCACATGGTAACGTTGCCAACCATTCAAACTTTGCAAAGGGCCAGATTTTGGTATCCTTCCTTACACTAAGTAACGTCTTACACCATGAGTAGTTTCATTAGGCAAAAAGGATATTAGAATACATCTTGAAATTACTCACTGCTGTGTGGGTTTTTTTGTTTCTTTTTTTTGTAAATAAAGGAAAAATAGCCTATTGCACATTGAAGGCCAGATTCTGTCGTGCTTATTCAGGAGCACTAATTTAGTCTGCAAATAGACTTTGATTAGAATCTTCCTCTGTATGTAGTCCCATTAGTGTGACTAAGAGTTACAAACTTAGGGTCCACTTTTGCGAGCTACTAAACTTAATAAATAAAGATAAACATAAATAAATAGTAAAATGATTATTACTCTTATTTGATTACACTGACTTATAATAGGAAGAGACTTGTTCACTTCTATGAACAACTGTCCTTTCAATGCTTATTAACAGCAGCAATGATTTGATCAAGATCAAGAAACTGTGCTGTCCTCTTCATGATCTAACACTGAAGCACTAGGCATTTATTCCTGAAATATCTCTGGTGGTTTCTCTTGCTAGGTAAAACTTGCAAACAATGAATGGTCATGCTGTTTTAAATGTTATAGACAGATGTTATTTGGATATCAAACCATTGAAATAGAACAAATCTGCTGATCTTAGTTACTCTAATAAATACTTTAAAACTAAATAAATTCTTTTGATATATCTTCCTGTCATATTACTGTTTCCATTGTTAATTTTGCTGACCTTTGTATATTAGGAACTACCAGATACAAGCAAAGAAGGCAGATCAGCTTCAAGAAGACTGTCAATTTTTTTCATCCTAACATCTCAATAACTAATCTAGCATTCCAAGTTCTGTATCTTCAGGCATTGAAATGGACATCTATTCTCCACTCAGCAGACACACGTCTATGTATATTGCTGGGACTTACATGCATGTCAGAGATAATCTCAGAAACTTTAATTAAAAAAATATTAATTCCTTCAATTCTAGATAAAGACTGTTTAAACATGTTTGCTGTATATATATATTCTGTACATACTGCATCTGAATATATTATACTCATAGACATATTGTACATCTGTACATAATTATAGATACTTTATATATTTAATATATGAATTTTACACAGATATAGAGGTTCATGAACCAATATGTGCACAAACTGAACAATAACTTACCTATAGAAGAATTTCTTCCCTTTTTATTTTCACTTGAGTTTGTCTAGTGCATGGAAAAGAGACAACCACTATTCAGATTTCTTCAGTAGGCTCAGATAAACTAGAGAGAGTTTTCAGTTCATATTAGCAGTGTGAACAGTATCCCAAGAAGACTCCTCTTGCTCCAGCCCCTAGTAACTGAACTCTTCCAGCACAGTCACAATTTTTTTATCCACATACTGTCCTTTCCAAAATAAGCAGCCAGCTGGAATGATTCAAACCTCCGTTCAACACACTGTTAAAATGCAGCTTCCTTCTTGGACATGGGAATTACACCAGGGAGGAGTCAGAGAACAGCAAAAAGGCTGTGAGAACTATTTAATCACCCGAATACCAGCTGCTCCTGCTACTACTGCTGCTTCTGGTGCTGCTGCTGCTGTGCCTCTTTTTAGCTGTAGTCAGTCTCCCTTTCCTTTTCTCTCATATCTACAGAGCTGTAAAGGCGGCTTTACACGATTACGATTGGCAGAAACAGCCAATTCCTTCAGCTAATCAACCTCAAGACTTTCAAGGACTAGAAGCTGTTGTGATGTCATTCAGAGAGTGACATGTTACTAATGAATACATTCCAACGGAAGCTACTTCAGAGATCAGCTGCATTTGTCTCACGCCACAGTGATTGATTAGATGCTTCTGGAGGATTTGAATAATCTGTCATTGTGCGGTTGGACCACCTCCTTTACAACCAAGCTATCTTAAATGTGGGGGTAAAATACCCACTTGCTGCTTCTAACACCTACACCTGAAGGTGTAACTAAAATCATGTGAAAGTGAAAAGTTTTCTGATTTTCCCGGCTGGAGTATGTTTCAATCAGGTGAAAAAACAGAATGTGAGTCACACTTGTTTAAAACTGCTGGCTCCCTCTCTCACCCCCATAAAGCTTGGACCCCTGAGAAGAAAAAATAAATTACTCTATTAACAAAACAGAGGGATTAAAGCCAAAGTCAAACATCAGCTTAATTACAAATAATTTAACTGATAGTGTGTGTTGGTGTGGATGTGTTCAACCAGCTGTACTTTACCATTTCACTTCATCTGAGTGGCACACAATATCCTTCCATTCATATGTGACATAAACATGGTCCACCTAGTTATTGCATACTTATTGATCAGAATCTTCTATCCCATACAGTTAAAGGTCAACCCTGATCACACAACCATAGCCAAAGATCATGATTTTTTAATACAATTTTCTCACATTATATTACAGGAAAACTTAAACTCTTTGATGTAACATCTAGTTTCCCATTTTAACTGGTTTGACTGAGGCACAAATATATCCTTTCTTTGCAAAATGCTTCATGCATGATACCCTTAAACACTGAAATTTAGTCACTTCTACAGAACCCATACCACAGTAAGGGAAGGGTAATTTTTAACAAGGGGATATGTGCAAACCTATATTAGTCTGAGAGGATCTCTCATGTTCATGCCATGCAGGCATGTCCCCAGTATACAAGGTCAAAAAGACCCACACAGTAAATTTCAGGGAGAATTCAGTTTATCTACAGTATCTTGGAATGATGAAAGGCTAGATTGAGTCTACCACAATTTGAATCTCAGGTTCCAAGAATAATAGATGTTTCTAACCCATTGCTTGGAACCTTAATTTGTTCCCTCCAGCTAAATCAGAGATTGAGTTGGAATTAAAACCCAGCTCATTTTCTGTAACTCCTGAATTACACAGAATCTGTGGGGATCATAAATACTCATAACATGCCATGCCCTCCACAGTCTCCTAGAGAATAAGGTTGTGATTGTCAAAGAGCCCTAAAGGAGTTAGATGCCCAACTCACATTGAAATTCAGTGGAAACTGGCTCCCTAATTCCCTTACAGCCCTTTGAAAACCACAATCAAAATCAAAATCTCCAAAGCATTTTACAAATTCAAGTTAAAATGTCCTTTCCAAACCTGATAGGAGAGAACACCCACCTAAACAAGATTACCCTAGGCAACCTAGAATAACTGCCTCCTATTTTCAGTATCTCAGGAGCTTCATGAAAAGATCAATCTTGGCTATCATTCTCCATCTGCTCCTTTTCACACACTTTACTTCCATCTACACTCATAGCGATATAATACCAAGGCCACATAACTTTGGACTGGGCTACTTAACATCACCACTGTGGAAAAGGGCAAGTACCATACATCTGGCAAAATGCTCCACTGCTGCAGCCAGATGCATCAGGCACATCATCCTATTCCTTTGAATTTAATAGCACATCAAAAAATGCAATAGCACAGATGCTCCTTTGGAGGGCCAGCAGCCAAGTGGTTAAGCATGTCCTCGAAAATTTATTTTAATTTAGATGATAAAGTCAATACACTCAGCCATTTCCAGAGCTTTATTCCTTAGCCTAATGGCATGTCATAATGGAAGAATCCAACATGAAGCAGCATGGCTATTAATTTGTACCACCTCAAAACTATCCTTCCCTCTCCAATGCCTTAAAGACCATCTCGGGTGGAATACACAATATCTTACTATAGCTTCAAGACAGAGTCCACCCACTGACACAAATATCCACAAATCAATACTCATTTCAGCTCTCTCCTGCTGTTCAGGATAATGTTCCAACACTGCTCTGTTCATACTACTGTCTGGAGTTTCACAGATTGCTACAAGATTAATGTTAGTGGGATAGACCCATTTGCTCAGCCTAAGTGGCTGCCCTTACCCAAGTGAACTTACATCAAAAGATTATAAACTGGTCTGACATATCTTCTTTTAATGCTTGAAATACAGACAAAGCTGCTCTGTCTATGTGAAACAAGAAGAGCTTACTCACTTTTGGGTAAGGAATAAATAAATTCCGACATATCAGATTTCTCCTCCTATCTGTTTTGGGTAATGGGGATAAGAAGACTCCTTTTGTCTACATTCTACCCCAACCATGAGACAGTTTGAAAGGGCCACTCATTTTAGAACATTGTTTCCTATTCTATTTCAGAGAGGCTCTCTGAAAAATAAGGAGCAGAAGACAGACCAGTGAGAAAAATAATTCAGTGAAAAAATAAGGTGAATCCCCTCCCACAAAAAGCAGAAAGGAGAAACAGAGGAAATTTTAAACTCTAATAATAAAACAGTCACAACATTCATTTATACCACCTGACAGGTAATCTTCTATCCCTTACAGATAGTATGGACTTCTTTTTATCTAATGAAATTTTCTTTTTTAATTGAATTACTCTTGGAAATAAAATATTAGTTAATACCACCATTATGCTTGTCCACGTATTTGTACTTAATCCCTTATGGACCTTTCTGCCGTCTATGTCGACTGGAAAATTATAGATGAAATCATGAGAACAATCTTGATCCCTCACTTACACTTTTCAGAGAGCATCTCATTTCTTTCTTCTCCTCCCCAATTCTTTAGCATGTGTAAATCTCTCTTTTGCTCTGTAAAATTTGATCTTGAGAAAGCAACAGTTTATAAATTCTGGAAACAAGTAAGGAAACGTTTGACTCTTCTAAACCCCATTGCCTTCTACTAATTCCACTATTACTCATCTCTTACTCATTCAGGTGAGCTGAAATCAGCAAAACACCAAGTCCAAGATTTTCAGAAATGAGTGCCCATAGTGAAAATGATAGGAACTGCTGAAGATTCAGCATTTTTGAAAATCTTATTTTGTTTCCTAGGTAAAACCAGGATCTGAAGTCCATACTTATCTGTCTTTTCTTAGGTACTTGTATGGCCCACAGGACTCTAATATCTGTATGCCTCAGATTCTTTAATGTATTCATCCTCACAACATCCTTGTGAGGTAAAGAAGTGCTCTTATCTCCATTTTACAGCTGGGTGCTGAGGCACAGAGAAGTTCCTTGTCCCAGATTACATAGTTTGTCTGTGGCAGTGCAAGGCATTTTGAATCCTGGTCTCCCAAGGCCCAGGCAAACCCCCTAATCACTGGGCCATCTTTCCTCTCTGTTTTAAAAAATTCTGTCCCAAGCCTTTCAGGAGTATAAAAAGAATGTTTTGCCATTGTTACGTATATTTAGTGCTTTCCACTGTTTTCCTCATCTTCCCATTACAATGCTCTAAGAATATTTCATACATGATTCTTATATTTCCATTCAAAGCAAACTTTACAAAAAACAAAAATGTCCTACAGTTCTATAGGGCACCTCTCCAAAATAAGTCCTAGTAAATATAAATAGCTGTTTCAACTAGAAGTACCATCCCACTTTCTGGCCACACTGGATTCCTGAGTTTTAAAACAAAAGGCAGTCATTTCTCAAAGACCTGCTTCTTCTTGTGTTGTGGAGGCATCATGTGAGCTTCCCTACATCAAGCCAATTGAGCATGCGTTGATGAAGTTTATTTCACTGAATTTGCACAAAGGATTTAATAGCAGTTCCTTAGTGAGTACAGAATCAGAGAGGTAGCCATGTTAGTCTGGATTTGCAGAAGCGATAAAGAGTCCTGTGGCACCTTAAAGACTAACAAAACTATTGAAGCATAAGTTTCCGTGGGCTAATGCTTCAATACTTTGTTAGTTTTTAAGGTGCCACAGGACTCTGTCACTTCAGCTTGTATAAATCATCATAGCCACTTTGACTTCAATGGAGCTATGGCAACTTACACCAGCAGATCTGCTCCTAAGTCTCCAACAGGGTCCTTCAGATCCATAGTGTTTTTATGTATATTAAGCTTATATAAAATGATAGCAGGATTTTTATAGCATTCAAATACATATTTCACTAAATAAGAGGAATTTCAAGTGTTTTGATACATTTATTTTAAAAGAATCCAACACTGACTCTAAATCAAAGTAAGCTCAGAAGTGTAAAGGTTTATATTTATATATAAACACACACATATACACACACATTTGGACTTCAGCTTCATGCCTCACAACACACCCAAGGCATTCATATCTTTTCTAGAAGTGCTTGCATTGTCATGGGTTATTCTTTATTTCCCAGCTGATATATGGGGAAGATGCTGCCAGTATTCCACTAAAATATGAAGCAATGATTTCAAACAAAAAAACTGTTACAATGTCCTATAAAATGGGGAGGGGGAGGCAAAAGATATTCCCTAGAATTACTCCCTGCAGAACTTTTTCAAATCACACTGCTTCATTATTCCACAGGCCACATTGTATATAACTCCCACTTTTCTGTTGCAGGCGGCAAAGGCTAATTGGATACATTTGTTCTGTAATGGCTTTATCTTCATCTCCCTTGTAACTTTCATATCCAGGTGTGACTTTGTTACTGTAAAGACTATGTTACTTTCAGAGAGTGTGTTGATATAAACCAATATTCAGTTATACATTATACCAATATTCATTAACATTTAACATTAGAACTGTCCCCCATTGCTCTAATCCTATCAATATCTTATGCCTTAAGTGCTTACTTAACTGGAAAAGTATAACCTCTTGTCTTCTAAATCCAGTCTTCAAAACACTAACCAGCAAAGAGAAAAATAGATGGACTTGTGCCTCTTAATCCAAAACCTACTTTTTGTCACTGCTTACTGTACAACCAAGTCATTTTGACATTGAGTGCTATAGAAAAGACAACAGCACTTCTTATCGAAGTGAAATGTCATTCATTGTACGTTCCTACATAAATAAAGCCTATTGGCTATGCTGTTCCCAGTTTTTCTCATATAAATGTCCATTGAACTCAGATCCTGCTTTCTCTTGCAAACTCCCATTGACTTAACTGGGAGCAGGACTGGAACCCACAAAGAATTTTCATAATGTGAGAAACTTTTTTAAAGCATAAACCTATTTACCTCTCCCATTTTTATTGTATTTTCTAAGTCTTGGAGATACTTGGACATTAAAGAAGGTTTGCTTCCTCTCTTTACTATTTGTATGTGTTCCTGTGACATAATTCTGATTTGTGTTTTTTTAATTAATTTCCCTGCTGACCTATAGTGATGTCACAAATATAGGATGAAGATGATCTTACCAAAATATCCAGCAGCACAGAAGCTAAACACTGAATGAATACATTTTTGCACAAGCAATACTATTTGAAATATAAATAAAGGGAAGGCAACAACTGACTGACATGCTTGAAAAAGGTGGTTGTTTATTTTGTTTTTCTAATTGCCTTCAATATGAAACTCTGCAACTGAGTTTTGCTAATCCAGAAGAAGCCTCCAGCAGCTCTATTTTTTTTCTTACGGATATTTAAAGAATTGTAATCCACAATCAAAGAACTTATACCAGCATCAAACTGGTGTAATGAAGTAGACGAGCAGGCTATTCATGTGTTTTCCATTACCAAAGTTGAATCAGCACTATTCCACCAGAAGCAGGTGCCCTGGAACTTTGGAAAAGAGCATTTCCCCACAAAAGATCTGTTCTCTGCGTGTATTCAAATTGATATATAATATATGTTATTGTTTTTTAAGATTTTTCTCCTCTTAGCCTGCAGATCCAATACAAGAAAGACGGGCTGAGTTGGATTCTATTTCATTTAGACATTATCATCCAAATTATATATTAACATCCAGGGAATTACAGCTGCACAAACCTTTTGAAGGAAATTGATGAAACCTGTCATGTGCCCCCTGAGGTACATTGTGCATATGCTAAGCAGAAGACTCAAAGTAGAATTTGAAGAAACTGCGGTTTGATAGGTGACACTGAGGCCCTAATATGACCTGCAGAACCTTTATTACAAAAGTCAGTGTAAAGAGGATTTACAGAGAGTAAGTTGAATTGTAAGCTAGCAGACAGAAAAACACACCTTTCCACTTGCAACTTAATCATAAGTGATACAGAAAATACTGAGAAAAAATAGAAACCTCCATAAGGCTGTCTTTTTACAGTGAATTTTCATATACATACATGACTATAATATCCCTCATTTTTGTCTAGTTTCCTTGTACTGCTCCACAGTCTTTCCTCATGTAACCTACACGCCAGATGTCACATGTTTCAGAACTCAAGCTTTATCTGGATTATTTTTTTAAATAAAGAACAAAAATATGGGATACTGCCATGAAGTGCCTCTTAGAGAAATATAATTGAGTTGTCATGGACTAATGTAAAAAACATTTATTAAAAGGAGTAATTACAGAATAAGATAAGGAATTTTGTTCAGAAGAGAAGAGAGTAAAGTCATTCTTTCTCTACTAGGATCATAACACTCAGGAATGTGAGGAAAAAATAGCACAGTGTAACATAATTCAATTGATTCGTCAATTCATGTTAGTTAATTTCATCTGTCAGCCAAGACAGGCTTCTAGTAAAGAAAGAGAGGTTGCCTATATCACTTTTGTACATTGTTTTACAAATGGATAAATCAGCATGTCAATGCTTTAAATAAATCCTTTGAAGATCCAATAGTTAAAAGCTCATGCAAGAGAACAAACAGTCAAATAGTATTTGGGCTCACAAGTTGCCTAAAGGCACATGGATTCTAATAAATAGGAATCAAAAGCAGCTGCTGGCAAACCGATCATCACATCATCTGGTAAACCAAGCAATGGTATACAAATAACAAATTGGGGATTTTCCCCTTGCTTGTTAAAAATTAAAGTTCTAAGGTTTGCACTCTTGGTTTAAAGAAGTGAATTTTTCTTTTTCTTTCTTTCTTTCAATGTGTGGAAGGATTCATAAATGCCTTAATTAGACTCCAGTGGGAGTCTCCTATAACATGTCCACAGAGGAGAATCTTTAAATACTGTAAGACACTTCTGAAATAAAAGATGAAACTACAAAAGGCATTTTCAAACGTGAAACTACAAAAAGCATTTATCTTTCCTTTTTTCCTTTCTTTGCAATCCAGATATCAAACTTCCACTACAGTTTAATGATGATTTTCTTTTAGGTTGGCTCTCACAAGCCTAGCTTTTTTATATGTTCTAATTTAAAGGATGAAAAATCCACTGCTAAATCACTTGCAAACTGATATTCTAGCATCACTGTAATACAATTGTATAAACTGATCCGGTGGTAGAGAGTATTTTGTTTCATCTGTTAGCAAATGTCTTTTATCTTAGGAATCCCAATATCACTTGTTTTCTGCCTGCTCTAGTCCTATAGGGAAAGTCTTCTCATTTATGACCTTCTCTTGCTAATGCTCCAACCAGCATGGGAAATCTTAATGTTGCACTAAGCTTTCTTAAATCAGTTTCTGTTCTCTTAGGGCTTGTCTTCACTACCGCAGGGTAAGATCGATTTTATGGCGATCGATTTATCGCGTCTTGTGAGGACGCGATAAATAGATTGCCAGCGCTGCCCCTGTCGACTCCGGAACTCCAGCTCCCCGGGAGGAGTAAGCCGGAGTCGACAGGGGAGCGCGCCGCCGACTACCCTCACCGTGAGGACGGGAGGTAAGTCAGCTGCAGATACGCAAACTTCAGCTACATGATTCACATAGCTGAAGTTGCATATCTGCAGTTGATCCCCCGCCCTAGTGAAGACCAGCCCTTAGGTACCCTTCTTCTCTGTAAATTACCACTACTCTAAGGTAATGTACTGGATATTCAGAGGGACACACTCCTTCTTCTGTTTGACAAATTGGTTTCATAGTAGTGAGTAGGGGGTGCATGACAATTGTACATTTGAAAGGTATTGAAATGGGTTCTGAAAACTCCTTGCATATTGAGGTTGGAAAAGACACGACATTCTAGTTGCATTTTCTTTATATGCTAAATCCTACTTGTTTTCCTCACATGTAGTCTTGTTAACACCAATGAAACTATTTTCATGAGTACAACGAACATCCTGGGCCCTAAATGAATTTATATTATGCCATCAATCACTAATTATATCCTGTAGTTCTTTTGAATATCATAGCAAACCATGATGCATGGGAAAAAGGGCAGAGAATTTCTTCACTAAGTGATCATGAAAAGCAGCCATTGATATCACATGGAACTTTGGAATCCTCTGAATGGTTACATTTCTGAAAGAAAGAAAGAGAGAAAGAAAGAAAGAAAGAAAGAAAGAAAGATTGTGATGGACTGATTTTTACACTGGCCTAGCTGTACTATGTGTCAATATTAGAGACAGTCTCATGACACTGGAGCCAACAATGTTGAAGTCAAAGAAGCTTTAGTTTTCTTATCAGATAAAAATTCTCTTAGAGTCTAATTTTTCATATTTAATGTCTAGTGGATTTTCTTAAGGAAGAAAAACATAACAGAGGTATCTAAGGAACCTAGGCAAATACACTTGATTATATAATAGACCTTTTTTATTTCAAGCTAGTATTGTCTATAAAGTTTTTCTTAGATGGGAGCATTTTCTATACAGTTTTTCTATACAATATAGTATTGTCTATACAGTTTTTCTTAGATGGGAGTTATTTACAGAACTTCAACTTTAATAAAAACATGAGAGTAATACGGGGCGCCATAACTTAAGATGACACAATATAATTACAATCAGTGCGCAATGAACACCATCTTCCAGACAATTAGCATTCCAATCACAATCTTCCTAAAACTCCACTTCTTCCACGATGCCTAATAAGAGGTGAGCTAATTAAAATAAGTTATTAAAAGAAGAAAGAAAAAAATATCTGGAACCATCAACAATGTGAACGTTCCAAAGCTGAATAACCATATGGTTCTCAAATAATGTACATGCTTTGTGTTGCTACATTCCATGTCCATTAACATTTACATTTGCATTATATGTAATATTAGATGGTCAGATTTTGGAGTTTTCTATTTTCCTTCTGGACGTGAAAAATAATCCTCAAAAACTATTATTAAATAAACATGGAATAACCCTTGAACATTGAATCTAGAAACTGAATTTAGTGCATAGAAGCTAAAATGCTATACAGATTGCAATGTAGACTGTTATTACAATATCAAAGGTAGGTTTGAAAGAAATAGATTAAATAATGAAGGGATAATAGATTTGTTTTCCAGATAGACAGCTTGCTTTTTTTATGGTAAAAATAAAATCATTTCAAGAAACAAAATGTTGTAACTGAAATAAAACAACAAGACATAAAAGATCATGCTTATTTTACATCTTTTGCTCCCATAGAGGGCAATATTGCATAAAAGATTGACTTCAGCAAATGAACCAGGTATTTGCCAATTCATCTGTGAAAGTATACTTTAAAGAAAAATTGCTATTACAATAAATTTGATGCTGCATTTCTCCTCAGTCAAACTGTGACTAATACATGCAATAAAATACAGAAAAAACATGTAACATACCCTCATTAGAGGTGAAAGAAATTAATTTTGTAGACTACTTACTAGTAGATTACAGAGGATAAACAGTCACGTTTTAACTCATAGGTTTCTGTTTCGTAACTAAACTGCAGTAAATACTCATTTTTTGTTATTAAAGTTGGTTGCACAAACTACTAAGAAAATGCACAAAAATATGTTGTCAATCATTTGGAGTAGAATTTATAAATAAATATGTACCTTAGAGACAAGGAAAATCTGTGATTTTGTAAAAACATATCTGAGTTTACAGATAGAATCAGGGAAAATAAATATATAGTATAATGAGTTGTGGAATATTTATGTACTGTATACCAGTCCAGTGACAAGGGAGAAATACAGGCATATTCTGAATTAATGCCATGAACTGCAAAGGTGAGATTATCATAATGTGTTCATGTACTTGTGTGCTCCTCTGTTTGTTGCAAGACATGGAGAACCTTTGTGTTGCTCACCCCAGGCCTCAAAGCATATATTTCCCTTTGCCTTTAGGAAATTTAAATACATGGTAAAACACTCACACCTGTTTAGAATAACCTTACATAGTAACTGCCTCTTTGGACCCTATTTACATGCTCCAAAAGTGCTACAGAAAAGTAAAGGTACAGTGTTTTATTAAGTCACAGTGATAATAAGAATGAGAACAAACAGAATAATAAACTAAATAAAAACATTTTAAGAAGCATTTTGATAATTTACAATGGGTATTCATTGTCTGGCTTCAGCCAGATTTGAAAGAGTGAGGACTAAATCCTGGGAGGTGTTGAGTGCCCTGAATTTCCATTGAAATCAGGTGGGATTCAAGTTGACTAAAGGCCTATAGTTTAAATAGGAATATTTATTTCTCTGGATATGAAATCTACTGCACACAAGCTTTCAAGTGGACATAATCAATAGTGTTTATTGAATAACCACTTTTTTCATAATAAAGATTTGTCAAAGTCTTAGAGCCTGATTCAGCAATTTGTTGCATGTGGCTGGCCCAAAGGCCAGCATGAGATGACTTCTCTGAAGTGTGGACAGCTCATAGGGCCACATTCTGATATTCCTACTAATACTGAATAGCAATTTATTCAATGAGTGACCTCATGGAGTGAAATTTTACACAATGTAAGCAAAGGGATGAGTAACTGGTTCTATTCCAAGAAACTGAAATATGCCTCTCTCCTTAGGTACAACTGATTTTAAGTAATATACAGGATTTAGTTTATATCTCTAGTCTAATATCACCTTGCTACAAATGACGAGACAAATTGTGAACTCCACATTCACTCAGACAAGCAGTCTCACTGAAGTAACTGAAGCAGTCTGGACAAAAAAACAAGGGCTGATCAGGAGAGAATTGGGATTCCCTCCCTCATTTTTGTTGAAATTTTAATTTGAAGGGAATTTCCCATCCAGTTCTAAAACCTGAAACCTAAATTTCCCCCTGGGAATCCCAGTGTGGTGGCTGAGAGATGAGCGGTGGTGGGGCTCCATGTGTGAAGCTCTCCCTGTCCATGTGTAAGTGTGTGAAGGAGTGAACCCCACATCCATGGAATTCTATGTCCCATCTGTAAGTTCAGGGACCTGAACCAAATGGGAAAGGATGGAGGATGGGAGGGGGTGCTATTCTGATTTTGTTCAGTTATTTGTATTAAGGTAATTGGGTTCTGGAAGTAATTAGACACAAGTGATTGAAAAAGAGGCTGGAAGCTGATATAGATGTACACATACTCCACATGAATACCTTTGGCCTCTGGTTGATTTAGGGTAAATCTTCAGCTTGAGGGGACTGAATCTCCTACTTGATCAGTGAAGGAGGCATATTGCATCTTCATGACAGAACAATCTGGAAACTTGGCATTGGGTGAGCTGTGATTTCCTGCCATCACAAGTTTTGGGGCTCATTTATTTGCATGTCTCATGATTATTTAAAGATTCATTAAGCTGCCTTTGTACTTTTGTAGAACTGTGTTATTTAATAAAGCAAAGAAGTACAACATTTGCGTACTACATGTACACAGTCTATTGCCTCAGTCTTTGTTGGGATGTCCCGAGAGATACTGACAAATATTGGTTTAATAATTTCATAATTTTGCAATTTTTGCAAAGTTATCTCCTATATCAGGAAAAACAGAAGGATAGAGTGGAAAGTAGTTTATAAAGGCATAGATAAATTAGAGTCAATTTTAACATTTCAAAAATAAATACCATTCAACTTGCTGGATATTTTTTGGAATATTATATTTGCATCACCAAATATGATCTCTGGTAGATTTGTGGGAGGGAATTTAAGGCAAAGGGAGCTTATTCCCTTCAATATTTAATTTCCAAATATAACTTCAGTTGTCATTTAGACTAGGACATTTCTTTTTAAAATATCCATCCCCAATACCATAAAATGACTTAAATCTGTATCGGCCAGGAAAAAAAATTGTTCATTTACAAAATCTCTTAATCTATTTTGTTTCCCTGCTTCTTCTTGCTTCCCAAGCCTGTGGTGTGACAGGGTTAGGCAAATGTTCCACCTCTTTTTCTTCTCCTCTACCCTTCCTCAGCATTCCCTTGTCTTACTAAAGATTAATTGACTAATGCTTTTTTTAAATGTTTTCAAATATTTTAACATGTTCTTTGAGAATACTCGAGTTAATTTTTTTAATTCCTTTATTATCCAGCCTCTTGCAATGGCATTCTACTAGAGAGTGGAAGTATGAGACAGAAGTTGATACATAATAATATTGTATATTGAATGTAATGGAAATCCATTATAGCAGTAGAAGCACATTCTATACACTGGATTTTAGTGAACACGGAAGGGTCATGGAAATAAGGAGCCCTCTGTTTTCTGCAGAACTCTGCTGCTGACTCACTTAACTTTCTCAGAGCTTGTCTATACATACATTTAGTTTGCAGCAAACTGGGATATAAATTTACCTTACTACTGCTACTAACTGCCCATGTGGACCCTGTTGCTAGACACAAAACATTTCCAAGTGTGATTTAATCTAGTCTTATTTCAAAGCAGGAGTAGATCAAAGTACACTACAGAACCATTAGGACACAGCAGCAGGGTCCACATGGACCATGGGCTAGTGCACTGCAACTTGCCACAAACTAAGCGTTCATTTAGACAAGTCCTTTGTGTCTCATATTACCCATGTGTCAAATGGGTACTTACCATCCTGGCAGAGAAGTTGGGAGATTTAATTAATGTTTCTAAGGGGCTTTACCTGGGTAAAAGAGAGAAGATATATTTAATATTACCCCAGCCATAATTTTAAGGGGGCCAACAAAATTGGAGATGGGAAAAAGAAGAGTAATTTACAAAAAAAAAAAAAAAAAAGGATATCTAGGTAGCAATGAAGAGACAGATATTAAAGTCCTTATTAGATTTTTACTTATTCAAAAGTCCCATTGCAGTCAAAGAGACTCCTGGAGTCAATATAGGGTTTACCTATGTAAAATCTGGCCAAGCACTTCAGGATCTGGCTTACTGCTCACAAAAACCTCTGCTGGAAAATGAAAAGGAAAGCATAGTACTTGTATTTATAGGATAAAAATCTGGGCTTATCTTCAGACTTTGTTAGTTTGTGATTAAGGGTGACTCTTAGCTCAGAATCAGAGGGGTAGCCGTGTTAGTCTGGAATTGCAGAAGTGACAAAGAGTCCTGTGGCACCTTAAAGACTAACTAAAATTTTTTTTAGAGAATAAGCTTTCGTGGGCTAATACCCACTTCGTCGGATGCATGCAGTGGAATCTTAGCTCAGAGTATAGGCTAATTTTACCCAATGATGGCTAGAAGTAAGTTTTAACTTCTCTATTTGTTATTTAGCTCTTCTGTTGCTGACCATGGTCCTGCAGTGCACTGCCAACATGTTGGACCATTAGGATCTTATACTTTGTTACCGAGTTATTGAGTGCCTCCTGAAAGGTTGTGAGTACCTGCTGGAGTACTTCTCTCAGTAGAAAAATCACACATATTCAGTTATAAAACAACCTATCTGCTGTTTATCGATGGATGTAAAATACTGCCTGTTGGAAACTTTCTAGAATACAGATAGATAAGTAAAGCTACCAGCCTATTCAGTCTTCTTCCCCCCACTCTATGTTTATAGGGGCAGCAAAATGTCTGTCAGAAATCCAGATTCCAACTTTAGTCTGGTAAATTCACCAATCAGGCTACTAGTGAAAGGAAGGCCAAAATCATGTAAGCTAACCACAAAAATAAATGAAACAAACCAACCAAACAAATAAACTTCTCTGAAAGGAAGGGACAATAAAATCGCCGTTACATCTTTTATGTATTTTTGGCCTGTGTTTGTGAACTGAGGCTCATACATATGAAAGTAAGAGGGAAGAGAATAGAGATGAGCAGCATTTAAATAGTTATTACCATTACCTCTTAGGGACACAGGATGCAATTCAGTTTAAGACAAAAGGATTGTATCCATTATGCCAGCTCTGAATTAACCTATTAGACTTTGCAACCCACATGGCAAATGCTAATGGAGCATTTGTGTGGTATCTACTCTGTGAATACAAGGTTTTTGTCTTCACTGCATTTAGTATGTCAGCTTTCACCAGCAGGAAAATGTATCTTAAAAACATGTTTAAATATAGGATGCAAAAAATGATACAAGTATGAAAACAAACATTATCAGTGAACACTGCTAATGTTTGTTAATGAAAATTCTCAGATAGCCTGGTTCTCCACTATCACCGTGTGTAGATATTTAAACCTGTGTGGGGGTGTGAAATTCTGCCCAAATAAGAATTGGGGACATTCTACACCCACTATGCAGATGCATTGAAAAATGGAAATGAATACAAAGAGGTAAGGCAGTAGGGAATCAGGACTCTTTTGTAAGGTTATAGATATTAAAGAAGGCGCAAGACAATGGTGATTCAGGCCCATACTTAGGCCAGGTCTACACTACAAATTTACATCAGTATAACCACGCCGCTCAGGGGTGTGAAAAATCCATCCCTCCGAGCAATGCAGTTCTCCTGACCTACCCCTGGTGTAGACAGTGCTTTATAGATGGAAGGGCTTGTACCATTGACAGAGCCACCACTTCTGAAAGAGGTACATTAACTATGCTGATGGGAGGAGCTACCCCCAGATGCACAAGTACAGTGCTTTTGGTGTACACTTGCCCTCAGTTCAGGTTAACTGGTAAAATGAGTGACAGTGAAGTACCTGAGTCTCCATTGTCTATGCAGAGTTTCCATTCTTAACATATATAATCTCAAAGGAGATGTGATTTTAAGAGGAGAGGCTGGAGAGAGTCAAGTAGTTGCTGCTTGAATTTATAAGAGGGAATATAATTTTTCTGAGTCAGCCAACTGAAAGGGAGGTTCTTCTTATGGCCAATGTGGGAACTCACTCCATTTCAAATAAAAAAAGTGTTGTCATTTAAAGAGAATTTTTACTTGCATTTAAAAGCTAAATAATTGAAGTGGCTGATATTTATAATTTGGGCCCACTCTTCTCACATGACCCAGCTGCATATTTGAAGAGAACAGACACAATTTTGTTGCCATTCAAAACTTTACATGATTTTTTTTGTATATTGGAGGAATGCAACAGACAAAATCAGAGGTCAGTTTAATCAGAAACAGGTGTTTTGAATCCAGCCTAGAAGATATGGACATGAAAGTTGAGGCATTAGAAAGCAAAAGGTGTTTATTTTCAGTATTGAGACATACTTTTTTTATGGTTGCTATGCTACCGATCTCTGCACCAACCATACAGTGCTTTGAACTATGGCATGAATTAAAGGCTACTTTTTGAAAACAGCACTTGCCTTAAACTGAAAACAAACTTGGGACCTGATCCTACAGTGTTTACTCATGTGCGTAAATCTTACACACATGAACCGTCTGATTTAAATCAATGGGACTACTCACATGAGAAAGGCCTACTCAGTATGAATGAGAGATGCAGCACTTGGCCCTTGGTACTTTCCACTTTTACAGGCTTTGGAGTTTAAAAAACTCACAATGAATGACAGTTAAGAATACAAGAGGTAAGCTCAGATTTTTTTTTCTAAAATGTATCCACATGTCTAAAATATTTAAGATCTCTACCACACAGCTTCACTCAACCATTTCCTTTCCTCTTCCCAGCCTGTCAGAAGTCTCTACTTATTTATTTGATATCATCAGCATTAGAGAGTGTAAACATGTTTCCATAACTGCCTGTAACATTACTGGTTGGAGTCCATATTTTAATGTACAGCAAAACACATTTGCATTACATAACAGTAACATAAAATACTCTAGGGGCACATGATAAATCACCCAAATAATCAGTGAAGTACCTTGGCAATAGGTAAAAAGAAAACCTTTATGATAGTCAAAAGTATCGAAAAGGCTTTCCCAAATATAACAGTATTGTAAGAAACACTAGAAGAAAGAAGGTCTTTCACTAAATAGGGCAGTGCCAGCAGCTGGGCAACAGCAGGTGATCCAGCACTCTGATCACTTCCACTTAAATTAGCTGCCCTGCATGCACCTGAATATGGGAACTGTGCCAAACTGGTATATTGAGGATAGTCTGGAGAGAGTTAAAAGCTAGTTGCCACAGGAGGTACAAAGGCACTGGAAGGAAAAACGAAGAGAGGGATTGATGGGAAAGAGGTAAGTAAAAGCAGCAGGGCCAAGGATATAGGTCTCTCCCCTGTTGGGTTTATGAGCCTTGGAGCCCTCAAGATATTGTTAAAGCTGCTGCACACTCTTTTCAGGGAGTGGAAATGAACTTTGTAAATAAATCACTAGACGATGAAGTTTTCCAAATTGTTTGTTTGTCTGGAAAAAGGCAGGAGTATGACTAACCATGATTCTAATTTTTTTTTGAATAATTCCTTTAGAAAATATGTTTAAAACAACTAAAGGAAAAGAAGACAAAAAATTATTAAACCAAAGAGGAGACAGTTAAAAAGTAATGAAGACCATCTAGGGATCTTGTATTTAAAAAGCTAAAGTACTAGGGTTGGAGAGGAATTATTAGGTGTGTGGGAAAATTCATAACTAATATAGTTTAGGCTGTATGACCCCAATTCAGCAAGGTACTTAACCATACCTGTAACTTTAGCTGTGTCAGCATTCCGACTGACATCCATGAGACTACTACTGTGTTAAAATACCTTGCTGATACCAGGGCTTATGTAAGGGAAAATCTTCCCAATAATGAGCTCAGATGGATTGTGTGATGGGGAAAGAATGCAAACCCTATTGCTGTGGAAGAAGATTGAAAAAAAATACTAGAAAATATACTATAAAAACTAATCCTGCCATGTCTTTTCCAGATCTAGTTTATTATTGCAGTAAGTGAAACTAAATAAAGTCTGTTTATCTATCCAAGAAAATATCATATTTATGGCTTACACTTTCAAAAGTGATGACCAATTCTGGGTGCCTCAATTTTGGCTACCTCTCTTTAGACATCACAAAAGCACCTGATCTTCAGAGGATGAGAGCATTAGCCACTTTTAAATCCCCCTCCTTTACTGCTTCCTCCCAGTTGGAAAGTTAACTCCCCTTTGTGCTTTTGAAAATCTCATCCCATATGATTCCTCAGTTTATCACATACATTTGCAATTTACTATATGGTTATGACCTCCATAGAGAAGCCACAAAAAGAAAATATACCAGTCTATAAATATCTAAGGGTAGTAAAAATAAAGATGGGATTATGGTGTACTTTAAGGTGTAATGACCTGAAGCTGGAAAAGAAAAAAAATCATGTTACACATTAGGAAAAATGGTAAGGTCAGTTGGGAAAAGGAATAATTTAACCAGAAAAAGTCATTAGGGTACAATCACTAGTGAGCGGATATAAAAATAAGACGTAACAACTAGGGAAATATTGTTAAAGTTTAAAGCTCTAGTACAGGGGTTGGCAACGGTTCAGAAGTGGTGTGCTGAGTCTTCATGTATTGCCTGTAATTTAATATTTGTGTGCCAGTAATACATTTTAATGTTTTTAGAAGGTCTCTTTCTATAAGTCTATAATATATAACTAAACTATTGTTGTATGCAAAGTAAATAAAATTTTTAAAATGTTTAAAAAGCTTCATTTAAAATTAAATTGCAGAGCCTCCCAGACTGGATGCCAGGACCCGGGCAGTGTGAGTGGCACTGAAAATCAGCTTGTGTGCCATCTTTGGGATGCGTGCCATAGGTTGCCTGCTCCTGTTCTAGTAAATATTCTGTAGGGAACAATCCTGCACTGATAAGAGGCTGGACTAGGGCACATAATGGTTCTTTTACACCTACAGCATTTAGGAGTCAGCATGTAACTCCAGCTGTTGTTAACAAATGATCCAGGAGGTCCCCTTTCGGTTCTGCCATCTATACAATGAACTTCATCCCTCTGTTGATTTTAGGCACAGGGGTAAATTTCACACCATGCTGATTTATATTTCCAAAGTTTTTATTTTAATACCTTTGTTGCATGGAGGGGAAAACATATGATGACCTGCATGGGACTTTAAAATAAGTTACCAGATGTTCAATGAAAGGCACTCTCACTATTGTCACCAGGTATCGCCTATTTTCCATCTACTGTCCACAAGTACATTAAGTACTCTGTAATGATTACACCAGTAATTAATTATTGTAAGCTGCAAAATATGCTGCTCAGAGACTTTTAGCAATCATAAAGATTACTTTCTGTACTGTCAGATTTCTGTACTATGGAATTACAAGGATTTATTGTACTGAAAAGAAAAAGCTGTTTGCTGATAAGATCACATATCAAAAATATGCAAAAAAGTTCCCTTTACATTTGGCTAAAGCAGAGACAGCATTCATCTTCTGCATCCTAATTTGTACTAGAAAAAAAAGTAAAGGCATGATAATGTAAAGAGTGCCTCACCAATCTGCTTTTGCTGCATTCAATCACAGAAAACCACTATCAACTTATTCCACTTCCAAAGAGCTGGTTGAATAGAAGTAATTGTTATATAGGGTAAGATTCTGTATGACCCTTGTATTTATGTGCAGTGTGGGAGAATCTGCTCTTCTTTGAACAGCCCGCATAAGTCCCAGGCAGAATTGAAACTGCTACTTCCCCCCTCTAAAATGGATAGTACCCCAACAGGGGGAGGGAGGAGAGGCCAGATAATGTCTCCATTTCTTCTATGCATTGGTCTGAGAGTAACCTATACCTCATTAGATGGTATAGAAGTATGCACTCTTCTCCTGTTTGCTGGACAGAAAGTGCTCCCTGAGGTGGCTCTTACTCTGGGTGGTCACTTAAAGCATGACCTATCCCCCAGTAACTAATTCTTCATCGGTTGCTAACACTTTGCATTTCTATAATGCCTTTCATTTGAAGATGTCAAAGAGTTTTACAAATATAGGGCTAGATTATAGCAGACCCTTCTTCAGGTTTGCCTTGATAGCCACAAGGAGCAACCCTAATTTCAGTCCTCTGTTCAAAGATCACTCACAATTGTAATCTTTGTGTTAACCTCACTTCAGGGACTACTCCCTCTTAGAACACCCTGGGGTGCTAACACCTCGAAACGGGAAGAGGGACATGCTGCCACTCTTCGTGCATCATACTTTAAACTTCATCTTCATTCATATCAAATAGTGGTATCCCATCATAAAAGTAGAAGCTTTCCTGTTACCTTTGTCAAATGGGAATTCCAGTGAATTTCTCCGCTTCCACTTATAAGACGTAAGTATTTACTTGTTGGGACATTTGGTTCAAAAAAGAAAGAACAATCATTAGAAACACAAGAATGATGCAGATCATATGCAAAGACACATCAGAAGTGTGGCTTCAGAGAATAATCAAAGTTTGAAGTAACTCTGCCTTCCCGAGGCACAGGAAGAATCTATGTTTCTGGGAGTCAAGAAAATGTAGCCAAGTCTGTGACTTGGATACCAATGGTATAAATAGGTTAGATATTGAACCACAGAGATTCCTGTTCACATGAACAGGGTTGAATTGCTTGCTGTGTTTGGGAACAGGAAATAATTTATCATAGGGAGGGCCGATCCTTAGCGGGTGTAAGCTATCCGAACTCCACTGACTTCAGTTTACTCTGGCTGAGGATGAGCCCCATGGTCTTTGTTATATTTTTAATTCCCCTCATTTCAAACTCTCCTCTGAGGCATTTAATAGGGATTATTTTGTCAGGTCTAGGTGGGAATTACCCGCATGTTCAATTTCGTGCAACTGCAAGGCAGCAGGTATGTAAATCTTGATCTTTCTTGCCCATTTATAAGTTTCTGTCTTTTATTTTCTCTGAAGCAGCTTCTCTTCTGCTTTGTTTTCCATAGTGATATGATTTTTTTGTAAGCTTTATTCCAATAAAACATCTAAATATCACTTTCACTTCGCAAAACCCAATACATTTTTCTCTCCTTTTAAAATTAGATAGGCAACAATGCATACAGAACAAAACCAAGCTAAAAAAACCTCCCAAACTGAGACCTCATTCTACACAAAGTGACCTTTCAATTTCACCTTTTTACCCAAGCCTTATCACTCCTTGAATCTCTCTACTGGCTTATTATTTTCTTATACATTAATTTCAAGCTTCTCCAGCTCCTTTCCAAAGCACTCTATAAAATACTTTGTCTACATCTCTGCCTTTATCTCTTCTAACACCATCTCCTGCTGTCTACATTCACCTTGAGATTTTTCTTCCTGACCTCTTGCATTGCCCAATTCTATCATGTCCTTTTTAATGCTAATCTTATGCTTAGGATTAGATTCATGTGCACCTAGCTCTTCTCCGTTCTTTCCAAGATCTAAAATCTCTCTTGGTTTGTGATAAGGCTATAATGATCATATGACACACTAGGTTTATTCTGAAATGTACTTGCTTATGCAGTTAAATTTCAAGTTACTGAGGGCAGGGACCTGTCATTTCTTTGGCAGAATTCATCTATTATGCCTAGTGTCAAGTACACTTATAGCAGTGCATAGAAAATTAACAACAGAAATTATACAGTACTGTCCCAGTATAACAAAAAGATGTGCTTGCAAAAATACAGTGTAAGCCATGTGTAAAAGAGCCCACGATGCCTAAAAAACTGGCTCCCCTGACTGGTAAGGCTGATACTTAGAATCTTAGGAAACTACTCAGGAACTTCTGTGAAATAAAAGAGCAGAAACAAAAGTTGTATAAAGTAGACATGTCTGCAAACTCTTTGCAATAGAGCACCAAGGGGAAACATAACTGATTCAGTGATTAATCACCTTTCTAATCTGTAATTTTAAAAAGTTAAAAACCTCATTTTTGTTCTAGTAACATTTAAAAAGAAAAACACCAAAATTCTTATATTGTGCTGTCTTCCCTAGGATTTGTTTTTAATGCTTTAAGAGGTCTCCCTCCATTGACTGTTAGAGATTTCTCTGAAGCTATCAATATAATATCTCATTTCTGTGATAAAGCAGTCATGCCACTGGCTAAAATAAATCAGTGTCAGCCTACGAATGCACAATGCTCCTATATCGCATTAAGTGGCAGTTGCCAATCCGTGGCCATTGCTGAGCAGAGCATTAAGACTGAAAAGCTCCATCTTCAACTATAAAGTGTACAGTACAACAGCTGCAGGATAGCTCTATGAAACTGCAGTGAAATTCACTCTGAATTCCAGTTGTGTTCAATGGCCAAAAGATAAATGACGTGGTCCTGAACCAAAACCCCACATCTGATCACCCCTGAACTTTAGTGTGGAAGAAGGCTAGAATCTAGATTCAGTCCATATCTGAATTCAAACTTTGAAGCACTTTCTATCAAACTCCAAATCAGCACACATCCAAAGTTTGGAATGTTGGAAATCTGTCATGGACCCATATCTGGTATCATGGCTTGTTATGGCTTTTTCACCACATTCTAAATTTATTGACTTCACTACCAGCCCAGGATTCAAACTCCAATCAGATGGTGACAAGAAGGTGTGACTAGATTCAGAATTGGGTCCATTTCATGTACTTCAGTGCTGTGATCCATCTGCTAGACTCAGTTTCATTGTCTAAAAGTTTTGCCTCTGTTTTATTTATGGGTTGTGGAATAGAGGGTGTGGTGCACATCACCTGCCAGATGAAGGTCACCGGCTAGAACATTCACTCCACTTTGGACTGAAACCTCATCAGATTTCTTTTGCCCAATCCTCTAATTTGTCTAGATCCCGCTGTATCCTATCTCTACCCTTCAACATTGCAGAGCTCCTGGTTGACCTCATTATTGTCCAACTATTGCTTCACATCAGGGACAAGACTTCAAAACATCGCGTTCGCCATTTGAGTGAGAAGGTGTGCTAACTGGGCTTCTTCCTGAAAATTTTGACTAGCAGAGGGAATAGTAAGCCACTGTGTCTCCCTCCCCATAAAGACCACAATAACCAGAATGGACACTATGTGGAGAAAGGGCCTCAAGTGTTCTGTAGATTTTGTGCCTGAGCAGCAGGGAGGATAGTGGCATAGTCAACAATAACAGATAAGGGAGGAATATTTGAGGAAAGATAACCAAGAATGCTATAGCTTGGAGGTGGAGAACAGAGTTATAGGCCAATGAAGACCTTAGAACTTTCAAATTACCTCCTAATTAAACTAAGGACTCTGATCCTTTCATCTTAATCATGCATACTTGAAACAACATTTCTTAATCAACACTTGGGATTTTGAGGATGATCATAGATTATCAAGGTTGTAAGGGACCTCAGGAGGTCATCTAGTCCAACCCCCTGCTCAAAGCAGGACCAATCCCCACTAAGTCATCCCAGCCAGGGCTTTGTCAAGCCTGACCTTAAAAACCTCTAAGGAAGAAGAGTCCACTACCTCCCTAGGTAACCCATTCCAGTGCTTTACCATCCTCCTAGTGATTTTTTCCCCCTAATATCCAACCTAAACTGACCCCACTGCAACTTGAGACCATTACTACTTGTTCTGTCATCTAGTATCACTGAGAACAGTCTATATCCATCTTCCTTGGAACCCTCTTTCAGGTAGTTGACTAAACAATCCCAGTTCTCTCAGCCTCTCCTCGTAAGTCATGTGCTCCAGTCCCCTAATCATTTTTGTTGCCCTCTGATGGACTCTTTCCAATTTTTCCACATCTTTCTTGTAGTGTGGGTCCCAAGACTAGACACATTACTCCAGATGAGGCCTCACCAACGCTGAATAGAGGAGAATGATCACGTACCTCAATCTGCTGGCAGTGCTCCTACTTATACAACCCAAAATGTTGTTAGCCTTCTTGGCAACAAGAGCATACTGTTGACTCATATCCAGCCTCTCATCCATTATAACTCTTAGGTCCTTTTTTGAGTAACTGCTGCCTAGCCATTCGGTCCCTAGTCTGTAGCAGTGCATGGGATTCTTCCATCCTAAGTGCAGGACTCTGCACTTGTCCTTGTTGAACCTCATCAAATTTCTTTTGGCCCAATCCTCTAATTTCTCTAGATCCCTCTGTATCCTATCTCTACCCTCCAGCATTTCTACCACTCCTCCCAGTTTAGTGTTATCTGCAAACTTGCTGAGGGTGCAATCCATGCCATCCTCCAGATCATTAATGATGAGCAGCTGTTGAATAGTCATAATAGTATATGTACTGAAAACATGTCCATTTACATCAACACTTAACAAAACAAACTGGATCCCCTTGATAAACACAACTCAGGCCTTCAGTAATAAACACGAGTTTGATCAACAGCACCAGTTACATCCAGGACACTGAATCCACTAACTAATGGATTTCTCTAACAGTTTCTTGAGTAAAAACAAAACACCAGAATCATTATCTATTCATAGGGATTGGTAACTATCTGCATAATACACTTTTTAATGAGTTTACTTGTGGTTTACTAAAAAAACATATCACAGGAAGTGTTTGACTTTCACAGAGAAGACTGCCTTGTAATTTAACCCCATCAGGTACAGTTGTCTTTCTAATTGTTAAGTCAGAGGATTTCTGTAGTTTGGTAACATAATACAGAAATCACGTATAAATCTAGATTGAAAGTTGTGTCTATCTATGCGCTATTGGGTGACCTATATGAAATCAGTTTGGTGTTCTAATTCAGCTCCCCTTGCACAGCAGGACAAAAACACCATTCCACGTTACCATCCCAGTTGATACTAATTCTGACCCTTGACAAATTCTCTGGAGACAAATTAAGAATAGACTGGGCATGCCTAACAATTGAATTGATCTATTGTCTCTACAGATATTAAACTTCACATGAAGACTTTACTTCAGCTTCCAAAGTCAGCCCCATAATTCTGTCTTAGCATCTGCCTGGGAGAATGGAAGTTGGACACCACAAGTAGGGCTTGATTGGGCTCCCTGAAAGCATTCCAGTGCTTCTCTCCTCTTCATCTGAGGGGTTAGGCCTCCTGGGCAGGACTGGATCCTTCAGATGTTACCCTATATACTAGTATATACAATTCAGCCAACATAAAGGTAAACATGCTTGCAGAAATGTCCACATTTAAATTATAAATGGCTCAAGAGATTGCTTATGCAAAAATCAGTTTATATGTTAGTTTTATTGAACTGTAGTTTGCAGTTTTTTGTGTCTTATTTCCCAAATTTTAAACAATACTTCCTTGTTTTCATAGACTGGGCTAGAGAATTTCCAGCAGTTTCTTAAACTTCTCAATCATTTTACAAAATCCCTATAGTCTGAAGTCAAATTATCATAGAAACTCCTAAGTCAAATACAGCCTAATGTATTACATACAGCTTTCCTTGTGCTTTGAATCTATTTGTCTTTTATCATTCTTATTGTGCGATGCCACAGTGCATGTCCTCAGAGGCAATAATCAGACATATTAATCACCATTCCTAATATAATATAACTAGTGCCTGATTTAATCATGTTATATACTGTCACCTCCTTCAATTTAAAATGCATTCACTGCATACTCTGCAGTTTAGCATCCTGTTCACTTGCTCTAATGCAGCTCTGAAATTAACTAAGAGTTCTTGAGGGTTTTTTCCTATTATTTCTCAAGCCTCTTCTCTGGTCAGTGTGCCTTCAACATCCAGTATTGTATATTACCTGCTTTTAATTTTTTGCTTATAGGCCTATTTTATATTTCGTCCTCCCTGAATAATATTGTGTTTTACTAGGCTGGGCCTGTGGCAATACCTAAATCCTTCTGAATCTGATTGCATTGTTCTTACTTTTTCGATAACTTTCTAGTTTCAAACAAAGTCAAATATCTTGTCTTCAGTACTATGCTCCGAGCCAGCTACACAAAGCTGATTTTAAGTCAAGAATGAAAAAAGAAATCTCCAGAACAGTGGGCTGTCTCAGACAATCTGAGGTCCAGGCATCTAACCTTTTACAAAACGAGAGAAAAATGTGAAATGCTAATGATACATTGGACAGAGAAAACAGAGACATCAGCAGGGATTTTTTTTTTATCTGCATTATTCCAACTGCGTCTTTGAAAATAATTATGCCTTTTTGTACTATTTTCTATAGACCCACATGCCTACTATGTTATAATTGTGCAATCCCATGTTTCAAATCACTAATTAAAATATATTCACAGTAAGGTTATTCATTGAAATGGAATGGTTGGGGTGGACATGGAGCAGATTTATGAGATTAAATCAGCCCATTACCTGTCAACAAAGCACAGTGGGGAAAGGGAAAAAAAAAAGCCTAAATCAAAATTATTCTACTTTCCTGGATGAGGGAGCCATAATTTGCTGTTTTTACGAAATCACCCAATGATGATTCACTTTTTTTAATTTTTCAGAAGATATGTGGGGCCAAATTCAAACTAAAAGTCCAGTGTGGGGTGATCGCAATCCTGGAAAACCATCAATGACTCCTTTAAGGTTGTCCAGTTGATGTCCCAGACATGGGGGAATTGTCACAGGTTTGTCACAGCAGCTGGACGTGTGGGTAGACAGATGTTCTAGTGCTAGTCTAGCCAGCACACTAAAAATAGCAGTGTGGCCTGAGTGGGACAGATTGTGGATCAGGCTAGGAACCTGAATACTCTGGGTATGTACTCAGGGGGCTAGCCCAAGCTGCTATGGCCACACTGTTATTTTTATGCTGTCTTGAGCAGAGCAAGTGCATGGCTGTATACTCACTTTTGGAAGCTGTCTATCTCTAGCAAAGAGTCTGGAAATATAATTTACTAGTACAGTGGTGGCATACTCCAGTCTACTGATTTATTCTTAGTAATTACATGATATTTACTGAGAACTGAGTGGGTGCTCAGTATTCTATATGTATCTATTAAATCAAACTATGTGTTTTGCTATCTTTTCACTGTTTAACATGCTTTTCATATATAAACCGGTTTCTCACATTTCTGCTTAAAATGATTTGTTTATATGAATTATTTTGACATTTTCTTTGGAGGGCAATAGGACTCTAGATGATAGAGAACTGCCTGTAAAAATGGCCTTGAGTTTCAAAAGATACTCAGAATTACAAGTATCTCCATTTTTGACTGCTCAATTTGAGACATCTTAAAAGGACCTGAGAGTTTCAAATGACAGGAGTTCAGAACTTTTTGAAAATTAGGCCCAATTTAAGGAGTCTCAAACTGGTCATCCACAACTGTGGCACTAATAGAATTAGTTTGTATTTTTAAACTAGATTGTGCACTATTTAATTCCGTCTCAAAGAATGTGAATATTCACTATCAAATATAACTGCAGAATGGAAAGAGATGAGTATCTCTTCAATAATAAGTTCTCCTCTATCCATCTGGCAGTTCTTGGGAAAGTTTATGATTTCAGACTATTTGTCAGGAACAGGAATATAAAACCTAGAGTTCCAGCCAAACCTATTTAGGTCATTGGTTTTAGAAGGAATTCACACTGTTCTAGGAGAAAATGTTGCTAAATTAAAAGAGCTTCTGTGTAATGCTTGCAGCTCTATGTCCAATAACTCTTCACTTTCAGATCTAATGAAGATGCCTCTAGAAGGCAGCAGCTTTATAATTGTAAGAAATCTTAGAGTTGGATAATTTGGTAGAATCTTCTGCTAACTAAGAACTTTCCATCATGTAATGAAACTCTTAATTTATGTTTTTTCAGGGCTGGACAGTACATCTTAAAAAATATTTACAGGATAACATCCTTTTTTTGCGGTACTGTCAATGCCTTCTGTACTTACTCTCTTGAATGATCATCTCTAAAAATGATTCAAAATTATCCCACTATTATACTTAATAATTTCCTTTAACCCGATACATAGGTAGCTATATATTGATTTTCCATTCCACCTGCATATGGCCAATAAATTTGTGCCAGTCAACTATAAAATTGTTTGTGGGGACATCAACCCCATTTAACACATCAATAATGGTGTTACACTCCCTGTTACTTGAACATAAAGTGTGTGAATGGTGTAAAGAAGCTACTGTTGTTCAGGACACTGCATTTTTGTTTCATTATTACTGTATCTATTGTTTGCCATGAGGTATTTTCTCAGTAGTACACAATCCAGACATATGTGCCTGCATATGTATCTCACTGTAGAATTGGAACTGAGTTAGAAATCATCAGAAATACAGTGGATGTGCAATGTACAGCTATAAGACCATGTGTAATATTGTTGAACAGGCTGGAAAACTACCTTAAAGCAAATAACATAAAATAATCCCTCCTTCTCCCATTCTGTGAGTAAGGGGG
>ML677326.1:83717124-83835001 GCA_007922305.1 Dermatemys mawii | reverse complement strand
AAAATAGATCCATACAAAGCTAAAGGAAGGAGAGATGCACCCCCTTACTCACAGAATGGGAGAAGGAGGGATTATTTTATGTTATTCGCTTTAAGGTAGTTTTCCAGCCTGTTCAACAATATTACACATAGTGTTATAGCCGTACATTGCACATCCACTGTATTGTCACAAATTGTCACTAGCCCAAGAAAGAAAACAACAGAACACCACTGGTCATCACCTACAGTCCTCAGTTAGAACCTCTCCAACGCATCATCAGTGATCTACAACCCATCCTGGACAACAATCCCTCTCTTTCACAGGCCTTGGGAGGCAGGCCAGTCCTGGCCTACAGACAACCCGCCAACCTCAAGCATATTCTCACCAGCAACAACACACCACGCCTTAACTCCTCTAACTCAGGAACCAATCCAAGCAACAAACCTCGATGCCAGCTCTGCCCAAATATCTACACCAGCAATACCAATCACAGGACCTAACCAGATCAGCCATACCATCACTGGTTCATTCACCTGCACATCTACCAATGTAATATATGCCATCATGTGCCAGCAATGCCCCTCTGCTATGTACATCAGTCAAACTGGACAGTCCCTACGAAAAAGGATATATGGACACAAATCAGATATCAGCAATGGCAATATACAAAAATCTGTAGGAGAACACTTCAATCTCCCTGCACACACCATGAAAGACTTAAAGGTCAGCATTTTGTAGCAAAAAAACTTTAAGACCAGACTGCAAAGAGAAACTGCAGAGTTGCAATTCATTTGCAAATTTGACACAATCAATTTGGGACTGAATAGAGATTTTGAATGGCTAGCTAACTACAAGAGCAGTTTCTCTTCTCTCACTGTTCACACCTCCAGTTCAGCTGCTAGAGGAATACCTCACCCTCCCTGATTAGAGATAACAGCTGGTTCAGCCTCACTGGACCCACCTTGTTATCTTTAATCTGGTTCTTGCCTACCTATTTATACCTGCCTCTGGATACTTCCACTGCATGTATCCGACGAAGTGGGTATTAGCCCATGAAAGCTTATGCTCTAATACTTTAGTTAGTCTTTAAGGTGCCACAGGACTCTGTCACTTCTGAGTGGGACTGTAATCAAATGTGGCAGGTTGCAGTGCCCAGACCAGAGACAGTTGGGCCCAATGCCATGGGGCAGAAGCCACCTCTGTTGGTGAGTATAGGGTTGGCTCACTAGCCAGTTCCCCTGCTCCTGCTGGTGTACCTGACATTTCAGCACTCTTTGGGGTATGGTGATGTAGTGAAAGCTACATTAGCTGATGACTGCTCCATGATATATCTTTTTTTCCCCCCTGTATCTCTGCCACGAAATTTCCTAAACATTTTCATGCCAAAATTGTAGTAGTATTCATGAGCAACAGTTGGTGAATGGACACTTTCAGATGAAACTTAGGTGACCTGTTTTTAATTTTTTTCTTAGAACCCTGCATAAAAATTGATAAACCTCAAATCGTTTTTTTAAAAATCACATGACAGTTAGGTGGACTCATTGACAGGAGAACAGACCCTACATTGATCTTTAAGAATTTCCTTTTGAGTTTTACTTCAATTCAGTGGTACCAGGAATCCTCTTTTCCTGTTTTTGTTTCTTTCTTACAGGTATTAATTTGTTTTCCTGCTGCTTGAACACCTTCTCTATATCCACCCAGTCTATTCTTGCTGTGAATATGTTCTTAATTAGTATTCTAAAATGTGGGTTTATAATTATAAAATAGTAGACAAAGTACTAAAGAAAAATAGTACTAAAGGGGCATAATTATTTTCTAAGGATAAATTAAAAAACATGAAACTAAATCTTTCACACTTTCTAGTAAGTTGTAGCAGTGATTTCTGCATTAGCTCATTCACTGAGGTCCCAACTTTAACGTTAAATTCTGCCTTCTATCATATCTATAGAATGTTAATCCTCAATTCTCCAAAAGTAAAACTACTTACATGGTTAAAATTAAGTTTGTGCTTAATATATTTGGTTAATCAGAGCTAAGGGGGTTTGTATGAGTATACAGAGAGATAAGAATGTGTCCTCTAGTATTAATTTTCTCATGGACCGAATCATGGTGTTTTTCACTCTACACATCTTTTATTTATAAAAGAAAGCATTTGAAGCAATATCTTTTTTGTAGTTGTGTTAATTAATGTGACAAATAAATGAAACTTACAAGATTAAAGCTTTTTCCAGGTTGATGAAAGCATAATCTGAAATTAGTAGTTGTGTTAGGACACTAGGCAGCATATCTACTTTTATATTTTTACAATCCATACTTAAATACAAGTGCAACCATCTTCTAATTAAACTTCTAACAAAATCATATGCACAGACTAAGTAATTAAGAACTTTCCATACTATATCAGGAAATTAAAAAGTTTGCAGGGCCTTATGCAATTGTGTGGGTGCAATGATGAATACAGAAGACTGTCAAACTACAAGAAAATGTGCTATTCAGAATCCTGGAAGAAATTCATGCTGACATAGTATGAACATGTATCATCATATTACTAAAGTAAGCAATGAAAAATATGAGTAATTCTTACATGTAATGGAAAAACAAAAGTAAATATATATATATATATATATATATATATAATCTGTACAGAGAACAGAGTTTTTCACGGGTATATTTAACAAGGAAGGATATTTCAAAATAAACTTGACTGAAGTACATTTCTGAATAGGGTGCCCAGGAAATAGTCTATTGATGCTTTAATGTAGATCTGTGCAGACATGTGTAAGTCTGTGAAGATATGTGGTTTACATATTTGAGTCATAGTACTGACAGAGCAGAACCCTGCTGAAGCCCTACATTTGAAAGCCTTTGGGGTGGATAAGCAGGTATCCAGTACTACCATCTGGGACCTCTCAGAAATGAAGGAACAGAGTCACTGAAACTCAGCCTTGTCCACCCTGTCAGAATCCACAGCTATGTCAACCATCCCTCTATGGTATCAAAGGCTCTTGAAAGCTCTATAGTTAAAAAGTGTGCACAGTTGAGCTTTGCCAATAATCAGAAATATATCACTGGCTAAAGCAAACAGTGAAGTCTTTGTACTATGCTCGGGTGTAATAGTAGACTGATAGATGTCCAAGGAATCAAAATGGCACCAACTAAAGTTGCTTCACCATTACGTTTTACATCACCATGTCGAGGAAGGAAGATAGGACACTAGGCAGTAATTTTCAGGACTGCCAGTGTTGACAGGTGGTTTCTCAAGCAACTCATTTGAAGAAAACTGGCATTCTGTCTTCCTAGATGGAAGCATCGATGGACTCCATCAGTAATGGTACTCACACCCACTCTACAACTGCTGCTATTGCTTTCTTCAACCATCAGGGGTATTGGTCCATCCAAGAGGTTGAAGGCTGCAACTTCCAGAAAATTCATAGCTGAAACTTGAATGGAGAAAACAATGTATTTCCCCTGCTGGGATGAGGTTGCTCTTACAAGTCCAGAGAGCTGAATCTGAACACAACTAATTACCTGCACAGGGAGATGATATTCAGTATGACATTGTTCTTTAAACTAGTAGACAAACATGTAGCAAAATCCAATTGATGGAAGTTGAAACTAGCAAAATTCAAACTTGAAATATTACATTTTAAACAGTAAGGATAATTAACCTTTGGAACAGCTTGTTAAGAGATGTAGTAGTTTCTTTATCTACTGAGGCCTTGGAATCAGGATTGGATGATTTTTTTAAAAAGTACACTCCAATTAAACCTAAAATTATGGGATTAATGCAGGAATCACTGTGTTATGGAGGAGCTTACACTGTGTTGTTACAATGGTCCCTTTTGGCCTTACTATTAATGAATCTATGATTATATCAACAAATCAGAAAGACTGTTCTTCACAGCAGTCAATAGATGACTGTTTCAGCTGAAGACCGCCAGGACTGGCTAACTATAGGGAGAAGTTTCTATTTGCTTGGGTTGGTTTTGATATTCTACACTTTAAAATTGCAATAATGAAAGATAAAAACAGACTGAAACTTTGAGTAAAACTACAAAACCAAATCAAGAGAGTTTTATTATGTCTGAAAAAGTGTAAACAGCTGAAAAAGAAAACTAATCATACTGGTCTGTGGTTATTAATTTCAGTCATAACTATGCAGAAACAATGAAACATCAGAGATGCATTTCTCACTCCATTTCCACCAAAGCAAGAACCAGGCTGTACTGGAAATTTCCCATGAGAGACTCTTTTTGTGAGGTTTTCATATGGATTTCTAGAGGAAGGAGATCCAGATAATTCCAGATACACATTTACATTTTTGAATACTTTGAAATCCATCCATTACTCTAAAATGGCAAGCATTGTGCAGAATCCTAGAGTATACCTAAGGTGTTCTAGAAATGTAAACCAAATAAAAATAAGAGCAGTTAAAATGCAACTATTAAAAGTATATGATGTACTTGATACTAATTTAGATTGCAAAAATCTAATCTGAAACTTTCTAAGACCAGGAAAGCAAAGCCAGAACAGGAAAGTGTCTATGGAGTGCTGACTGTTCTGCCTAACCACATTAAAAATCTGAGCACATCTCTGTTCCAATGCCAAATTAAACATTATCCAAGTAAACCCTACAGGAATCCAGGTGGTAGCTGAATTTCAATCTGGAAATGATGCAGGATGTATATATAGATGTTCATGGTAGGATGAAATGTGATTTCTTTTATCAAGAAACATATTTGGTGTAGGTGCTGACAGGAACATTAATACAAATAATGCTGCCAACTTGCTGTCCAACACACATAGAAAATACACAAGAAAGAAACCAGTTATTTTGGCTTGTTTGAGAAAGTGATCTTATTGTTGCCCAGAAACTGAGGCTGCAACAAAAATTAAAAGTGTGCTTCATATTAAACATGTCTGCAGGTGTCAAGAGCTATTGTTTAAATGCCTTGCAGATACAGTGTGCTCAAGAAATAAAGGTTGGTTATTTAGTCTCTGGCAGAATAGAAACTTTCCAGCTCAAATGTCTATCTGCAAGTGCTGGAGTTTCCTGTTAGTTAGTAGCAGAATGAGCACTAGCTGAAGAATCATAAACAAAGGATAATGCTTAATAATAGTGAGTTAGAGGGAGATGTCTTCCAGCGGCTTCCCAAAGATCAATCTGCAGCCTGGTATTAACATTTCCACATTCGTAGAGATTCAGACAAGAAGAGACCATTAGATGATGTAGTTTGACCTCCTGTATCTCACAGTTCACTAAATTGCATCCAGTTACCCCATGCCGAGCCAAATAACTTGTGTACAACTCAAGCATCACTTTCATTTGGCTAAACTACACCTTCAGAAAGGCATCTGGTCTTGATTTAAATACATAGCGAGAGGGAGAATCTACCACTTCCATTAGTAGTTTGTCCCCATGGCTAATCGCTTTGACTGTTAAAAATGTGTGCCCTTGTTTGTACTTAGAATTTGTTTAGTGTGCAATTTAAATCATACCAAGGGGAGACGTAGGTCAATGGCATGTTAATTAACTGTGCAAATATACCAGACTGGAAGGTTTTTTGTCAGGATGGAGAAAGAATACTGGTGCAAGTTAGAAGAGCCTTAAGGCTGCTCTAATTGTTGTGTGGAAACAGAGCGGTGCACAGACCAAAAGTGGCTTGAAGACCTCCTGAATTGCACTGTGTGTATGTACATGGATCATAGTAGGAGTCAGTGCAATAATACAATACTGTAGGGCATGTGCTATGTCAAAGTAATTTGTTTTATGCCTAAGGTCATGTCTTCACAGTGCATTAGTACATACCAAATGGCATATACACTCTTGTGAGCACCATCATGTTATGCACTACATGTGCAGGTGCTCCTCAGTGAATATTGACAGTCTAATTTCAAACAGGACTATGTCAATGTACACTAAGGGTGTACATTCAATGGGTGCTAGCAGGGTTACTAGCTGGACAATTATTGTGTGACATGCTGGTGCACACCAGACACATGGACAGTTACTGTGTGACATGCTGATGCACACTAGAATTTACACTCCAGCAGGTGTGCACTAATGCATCATGTAGACATGCCCTTGGACACAGCATAGCTTCCTTTCAGATAAGAAATATTTTTTTAAGTTGAAACACACAGTGAACAAAATAGTGTATGTTTAAATGAAAGGAATTTAAACTAGTCTTGTGGACATCTCCTCACTTCCCAAATAATAGGATATACAAAAACCCCCTCAAATTATATGTGATTCACCTATCCTTCATTTGGAGAAGCTTTGTTAGACATCCAAATTTCTAGATGCTTATCAGTTTATTGAACTGACCTTTCAAATCATTTGAGGTTTTCTCCATCAATCATATCCATTGAACTTATCTCTGATTCTACAAAAAGAGAGATTCTGATTTTTGGGTTTACCACTTTAACAGGGGCTCTTACTAATGTATTCAGTCCCATTTCTTGCCAGATCAAAATTTCCTCTAAATTAAATATGCTTTCTTAATTTATTTTTAAAAAAATCTCACATAACCAATATATATTTCCCCCTAGATTTTGTTTTTAAATTTAGTACTAATGTTTATTCCCAAATTCCCTGTGATAACTGATAGTTGAAGGTAGTCCCCATGGTTTTTGGCAGTATAATTACTTGCAACAGACCAAAATCTCAAAAGTCTTTTAGGTATCTTTATGTTATGTTTTGCCTTCTTTTAAAAGAGTAGAAACAAAAGGCTGCATTTAGACTGGACCTGGGAAATACACAAGACTAGACAGGATCAATCTGATGACTAGGAAATAAGCTCACAAAATGGAAAGCTATGAAATGGTTCAGACTGAGAGAGAGGTAGCATATGGGAGATTGGATTCAGGATGCCATTATCAGCTTAGGATGGCAGATGTGTGACAAGTTCAGCCTGATCTCAAGGCCTTACTTTAAATATAAAGACGTATTTCAATTCTTCAGAGAGATTTGGCATGTCAGCTGGAGAGCAGAGTATGAACAAGGCAGGTGAGAAGTATGCAGAGAATAAAGGAAGTCTTGACAATTAATCACAGATGTCAAGAAAGAGTTAAGAAGCTCCACTGAGTTGGACAAAATAGAGCGTTCCATATGTCTCCAAAACACGTGTTTTTTTTTTCCCCCAAGCATTATTGTGTCTCTTTTAATTGATGACTAAATGAATGTATCGGTTAGCCAGTATGGACTGTGAAACTCAGAAGTGTTTCCTTTTTAACTTCTGAATATTTTAGGGCAGTACTAACTTCATTATTAAAAGAAACCACACAAAATAGCTGCAAAAGCGAACTACCTGTTGTGGCCCTATAGGTTAGGATTGACAGACTAACCAATTCATTAAGTAACTAAATAACATTACTTCAATATTTAAAATATTCCTGAGGTATATTCTATAATACATTTTGGGAAACGTAGGGTATATGGCAAGAACTGAGGTAACTTTACTTATCGCAGGCAAATTTGATGAGTTTTTAATCTGCTGAATGGGAATTTTCCACTGCCAAAATTCACCCCATACTCATATAAATCTCATTGATTTTGCATATTTTAACTAAAGGTAGAAATGACACCAGAAAGTTATATTAATTAGGAAAATATCAGAATGTTCCCTTATATATTTTAATTGCTTTATTTTTTATTACAGATATCAGTTTCAAGAAAACAGGCTTGTAAAACAATCTGGTTAATTAATATACCAATGCTGAAGACAAAAAGCCACAAAAGTCTTTAAATAATTATATATTTACACACACACACACACACACACACACAGTGATTATAATATAATAGAGATGGCCTGTATCAGTCTCAGATTTTTAAAGGTATTTAGGTGTCAATGAGATTTAGATTCCTAAATCCCTTTTGAAAATGAGATTTAGGATCCTAAATCAAATAGGTGTTGCAATATTGAAGGCAGCAACACATAGTGTCTTTAAAAATCTGGCTTTAATAGTTAAACTGTCTCTATGATGGACAGATATCAATCCACAAACTCCAGACTTGGAAGATCAAAATAAAGAAGGGCCTCATTCAAACTCTCTCAGCTCAACTCTGAATCATGATCTAAATTTTGGATTTCCAGGATAGGCAGAACTAAACATCACATCTGAAAACTCCAGAACCTCTGATACTGGGAGAGACAGAGTTCCAGGGAAAGGATGGGGAATAATTTAAGTTTCCAAACCCCTCATGTGGAAATTGGCCTTTTCGAGACATGGAATTAATTGTCATTCATTCTGAATCTGAATACCACCAGAGTTTGGATATATTTGGATCTGAAGTTAGAGTATGGCTCCATCTCTGATAAATTACAGGACAATTGCTTTTTTCCCCCCCCCCCCCCCGGGCTAGGGTGGGTAATGTATAACTCCATTACCTGGATCCTGCATGGGGGATTTTTGTCACTTATGTTCATTGTAAGCACAATATGAAAACAGAAATGAAGGCAGCCTGCAGAGAACTAGCATAGTTGGAGAGGGAACAAACTCAGCAGTCACAACAGTGCAAATGGAAGTAAAATAATGTAAACAAAACTAGAAAAAATAATGGAGAACTGCAGTTAGAATCTGAGTCTTCGTAATGGCAGGGGGAGAAGAGGAAGATGCACTACAATTTCCAGAAGAGTGATTAAGTGGAGTATGCTCTCTGTCTCTCTCTCTCTCTAACTATAAAGACATGTATGTATCACTGAAAGGGCATACCATGTGCCAAAATACAAAAAAATTAGGTCAGGCTCATGTACAGGGTTTGTCCCCAAGACAAGAAGTGGATATGTGGTGATGATGGGTAGTGGGCTGAAAAGATATTTCACACAAATTTGGCTCTGTTTTGATTTTTTTTCTTCCTTATGAGAGTCTGTTGACTCGGGATGGAAGAACAGCTTTGATCCCTGTTAAGAAAGCTGTGCTACCAAAAATGTGGAGTTGATGTTATTGTACTTGTCAAGGCTGTGAATGTTACTCTTGGCAAGACTTCTCAGAAAATTCTATGTAGATGGGCCTCAGAGTAAGCAAAAAAACCTTTCTGAGAAGTTAAGGCTGATGTGGTCCATGGTGCTCCATAAAGAACAACAAGAGAAGTGAACTCTCAACACCAGATGACAGCACTTGCTGAATGGAAAATCAGCTTTGTTATATCAGTGTGTATCTCTGTATGGTTTTGTTTATTTTTTAATGTTCTGCTCAAGAATTCTCATTCAGGCCTTCATCCAGCAAAGCATGTACTTTACTTGAAGTATATGAATAGACCCATTAACTTCAATGTGCTTAAAGTTAAACACATGGCTAAATAGTTTGCTGGAATGAGGTCCAAGTTGCTGTTTCTTCTCATACTCTGGCCCAGATTCCCCTCTCATTTACACTGGTGCAATGTCACTGAAATCAGGTCAATGGGTAACCTGAGTAACTTAAAAGGATTTTGTTCTCACTGCTTAGTTTTATGAAGAAATTTGTTGGACAAACTAAAAGTGAATAAGAGTTTATGGGGTATATTGATTTGCATGCATTGAGGAAAATAAAGCAGTATAAAAACAAAGATAGCTGTAAAGAATGTTTTTTGAACTTCTTATATATATTCTTAGCTGTCCTACAATAAATGAAGGTTAGACTTTTGAAAGCAGGGAACAGACTGCTTTCTTCTTCTAAATGCTTTCTAAGATAAATTGTGCTATTCAGACAAAACCCTGAATATAGTGGCAGGTCACCTCAGACACAGCTTCAGGAGGACTCCTGTCTCAGGGACCTCCTAGGTATGCAGAGAGTGTATAGAGGCTACAGCATCCTTCAGGAATAGCTTAAATACATTAGGATTTTGAGGCCAATTTTTCTGCTGCACATAGCCCATTCTGAAAGTTGATGTGGAAGGAGGGTCTAACTTTTCCCTGTCTTAACTGGGGCAATTTACATCATTGGGGGTCTATGCAGAGAGCAGTTTCTGTACCTCCTTTAGCTTAGGATTTTGATTTATCCAAACCATTAACCAGGGACAGGAGGGAAGGAGGGTAACTGTGCATCACACCATAAACAATCCCTTCTTGGTGCACATGGGTGTGTATGTGCCTGGACATTTTTTTCATGCCCCTCCCTCTCCACAGGCAAGTGTAGATGAGTGGTTGGCATGGATTGCCCTCCCTATCAACTTTGGGGTAGATTTATCGTCCAAGGACAGAGAGTAAAAATAGTTGCTGCATCTCCCAAACTCTTCTGCTTCAGTCCTTCTTCACTGTGCAATGACTTAGAACAATCTGGCTCGAAAGCTGTGAAGCAGAAAATACAGAATTTCTGTTCTTCCCCTTGTTCCCTGTATACTTTGTGATGTATTATTATTATTATTATTTTGACACCACATGTTTATATTATAATAATAATAATAATGATAGCAAACTCCAATTTTTGGAATATAGAATTGGTTACATCAGCATTAGATCACTTGTTCATATAGTTCAGCAGTGACCAATTCTGGATATTCCAGAGATAGGCAGTCTTTGTCATAGCCTTTCTACTACAACAAATGCTGTGGATAGGAGTTGGGAAGGAGAGCAGAATTTCTTCCTGATCTCTGCATATTCTGAATCATGAGACTCTGTTTACTGAAGATATGCTATTTAGCATTTCAGGGCTGGCTTTACCATGAGCAACACTAGGTCCCAGAGTGTAGAAAACTGAGTCGGCTGCTGGTGTGTATGTATTCTCTCTACTCTAGATGCACACAGATGGTGGTGTGCTTTGCTGGAGGAAGGAGGGCAGAAGAGACATAACAGGGAAGCAGGAGAAAAGGTGAGAGGGAATAACAGAAAACAGCAGAAGTTGCAAGGAGAGATAGGAGGAGGAGCTTCTTATGTACTTCTCAATCAGTCCCTGGTTAATGGTTTGGATAAATCAAAACCCTAAGCTAAAGGATGTACAGAAACTGCTCTCTGTATAGACCCCCAATGATGTAAATTGCCCCAGTTAAGACAGGGAAAAGTTAGACCCCCCAGGCTCCTGGGGGTGCTAAACACCAGCTTCTCAGGGAGCTTCCTGTCTCCTGCTGCTTCCCTGAATGCACTTGAGAACAGGTAGTCAACTGAAGTAGTAGGAGCCAGTTAGGCTATTAAGATGCTGATATCTTTCCTTACTCAGGCCCTGCTACCAGCCTGGTTATTTGCCCCCTTAAACTGAGTGTTGAGATCCACTATAGCTGGCACAGAACAGCAGTCATGAATGAAAGAAGAAAACGCTCCTCTGGGGCAGCATTCAGAAAAAGAAAGCAAGCAAAGGAAGCTTTTCTATTTAAGCAGAAAGAATATCTCCTGAGATGCATCAACACAATTGTTCACGAGGAGTCTTCTGGCTCCAGCCAGGATGTGAGTGGTGAGGAGATATCTGATCTTCCAGTTAGTCAGAGTGCAAGTGACCTGGCAGCTACTGCAGTATCCATATCTCTGTCTCAAATGGATTTAACCATGCACATTCCTGAAGAAAAGTGTAGATCAGAGAAAAATGTGGCAGAGACACAAGAAACAGATGCTGATGAGCTTAGTTCCTTACGTCTAGATGATCAAAGGCTGTGGACCCGATTAAGCAGTAGCCTGAGGGACTTCCTTGTGCTGCATGGGTCACAGCAAGTGAAAACTTCATGTTCCACAAAGACAATGAAAATAGAAGTTTCCATCCAACATAATACTGTCGTGAAATCCCCAATGGTGAGAAAGTGGAGAGGCCATGGCTTATGTACTCAAAACCCCAGAATGCTGCATACTGTTTTTGTTGCAAACTCTTCCAGTCTAATGATTGAGCCACATTGGGTTCTACAGGAACAAAGGACTGGAAAAATCTGGCTAGAAATCTGGCATGCCATGGGAAGGCAGCAAATCACCAGAGAGCATTCCATGGGTGGAAAGAGCTTGCGATGAGACTAAGGTTAAAGGCCACCATAGATGATCAGCATCAAGTGAAGATTGCATCAGAGTCTCTTTACTGGAAGAATGGCAATGTGAGAAAGCTTGCTACCCAAAACCTAGCACTGCATGGCACTTCAGTTCAGCTGTATGTGCCAAACAATGGAAGCTTCCTTAAAATTGTGGAGCTGATGGCTGAGTTCAATCCTGTACTCCAGAAGCATCTTAGAAGAGTCACAACCCAAGAAATGTAAACACACCACTATCTTGGAAAAACAATTCAAAATGAGATCATACAGTTAGTGGAAACAAAAGTCAAACAGAAGATTGTGGCAGATCTGAAGTCAACAATATATTACTCTGGACTGCACACCTGACATGAACCATACAAAACAAATGACTTTAATGATGCATTTTGTAACAACAACAGAACCTAGTGAAAAATGTCCCTGCAATGGTGACTGTCAGAGAGCATTTTCTAGAATGTATTGACATTGATGCTACTATAGGAGCTGGTGTGACAAATGTTCTCCTTAAAAAGCTGGAAGATACAAGAATTGTGCTAGCTGACATGAGAGGTCAGGACTACAATAATGGTGCCAACCTGAGAGGAAAGAACAGAGGAGTGCAGACATGGATCCGGGAATTAAGCCCTTGAGTTTTTTTGTCCCATACAGTTTTCATTCATTGAGCTTGGTGGTCAGTGATGCAGCATCAGCTTCTAGTGAGGTTGCTGAATTTTTTAAATGTACTTCAAAGCATCCATTTATTTTTCTCTGAATCAACTCATCGATGGCAAGTTTTAAAGCAACATCTGGGAACATCCTCTCTGACACTGAAACCACTGAGTGCCACACAATGGGAAAGTCAAGTGGAGGCAATAAAGCCTTTCAGACACCAAATAGGGGAGATAGATGATGCCACAATTGCTATTATGGAGGATAACGCTATGACAGGAACTGTTCATGGGAGAACAGTGGCAGAGGAAAATGGAATCATCCAAAACATACATAACTTCAGATTTCTGTGTGGCTTAGTGTTGTGGCATGATATACTGTTTGTAATAAATCTTGTAAGCAAGAGACTCCATAAAAGACCACAAACAACAATTCAAAGGTGAATTCCTTAACCAGGTGCTAGATTGTGCAATATAGTCAGTTGAAGAGCGTTTCAAGCAGCTCAAGGAACACGACAGTATATGTTGTATGCTATTCCAAAACTCCTCACTATACCTGAAGACCACCTATACCAGCTATGCAGGGCACTTGAGACAGTGTTGACACATGATGACATGCGCACTATTGATGAGAGTGATTTAAGTGATGAACTGAAAGCCCTTTCAAGATACATTTCAGCAGGATCAACTACAAAGGCTGTTCTGTAATATATATGCACAAATAAGATGACCACCCTCTTTCCAAATGCTTTCATTGCTCTGTGCATACTTCTAACACTTCCTGTGACAGTTGCCAGTGGAGAACGCAGCTTCTCCAAGCCAAAGTTAATAAAAACACATCTACGCTCCACAATGACACAGGAAAGGCTGGTCGGCCTTGTATCCATCTCAATAGAGCGTGAGCTGGCCCAGACTGTGGGCCTTCAGGAAATAGTTCAAATCTTTGCAACCAAGGTGGCACTGAAAGCACCACTTTGATTATTCAAACAGATAAAAATGCCAGTGTTTACTATACAGACAAGAAAATTTACATTTGCTGTTCAGGCATTTAAAATTCAAGTGTTACTTAAAAATTTTGAACAAGGCATTTTAAGTTGTTAGTTCTCCTTTATTGGAGTAGGTAGCAGAGTAGTACCATGCGAGAAGTAGAACAGGAAGACGACAAAATTGAGACCTTTCAGAGTTTTGGCCCAACTGAGGGAGAATGGGGGCATCATTTGAGCTCCCCGCCTCAGATGCCAAAATTTTGTGGGCTGGCCCTGCAGCATTTCAGCTGCAAAGGACAAGAGGGAGCTTTTGGCATTGCTCACAATAAAGTAGTTTTACTTTTTTATTTTAAAGTAAACAATCCAATGACTGATCGATGCACAATAAATACCTTTTGTATTCCAAACCATTTCTGATATCTGAGTTTTAACAAAAAAATTTAGTATTCCCCGTGAACATTTGTTAAATCCCTGGATAATAAGATTTATTACAAAATGTTACCTTCAGTGAAATTTCAGCTGGGGTTAATGGCTCTGAGTGATTAGCTGTGAGAAGTGAATGAACACAAGACAAGTTTGAACAAAGTACACTATACATTATCTTTGGCAGTGGTTGTTTTATTCGCTGGATGTTGTTGTAAGGTCACAGAAGGCTCAAAATAAACTCTGCCTACAGGATTAAATATAACTTTTAATTGTAGTGGATCTGATAAATATCCTAATCAGTATCCTATCCCAGGTTTATAGAAATATGCTATAAACATGCAGCGTTAACCTTCATTGATTTCAAGGACTGTGTCATTATCCCATTTTCCAGGGTGAGGTGATTTCTAATTACTCCACATTCTGGTGTTTAATTTCATCTGATAAGCTTGAAACTAATAGATAAATGGCTTTGCTTGATTCTGAGCACAAAATCTTTTGCAGAACATAGTGAAGGGAAGACCAAATATTTGGAAGTAATGCTACAGACAGTACTGAATAGCATACATTTTGCATTGAAAAGTATCTATTAAATTTACTTGAAGGTCATAAAGACATTTGTTCAGTTTGCCCTTTCTCACTATGCAAAAAAACCCTCAAACAACAACAAAAAAAAACCCTTCTAAACTGAAATGAAATGGGTGATCATTTTCTCTTTTGAACAAAACATCTTCTTAACAAAATAAACTGTACTACCATGAGGTCCATCATTTTCAGTGCACTCTTTAATTAAAGAGAGCCTTGTGAGTTAAAATTTCAAAAGATTATTTCACATTCTATGACAGAAATGTAAAGAGCAGCGCAGTCTTGTTTGAATTGACATATTACTCCACAGTGAATCACAGCTTTTGTTATACCCCTTTGAGGAAACAATAGATCTCAAACTTCATTATTATCCCCACCTCAGACTGAAAAATTAACCCCTTTAATGATATGCTTTGTTAGTGTAAGCCAAGCATGTGCTAAGTGGTTTATGCACAGCATGGTGACTGGGCAAAGTGCACCATGGGGTTAATAGGTACCTATGCTGATTATGCTTGTGGTGAAAGGAAAGACCTTTGAATATTAGCACTCAACATTATTTAAAAAAACACATGCAAACTATTATTCACTGTACAATTGAACAGTACTTATTGTTCATTCTTTTGAGGACAAAAAATTGTGGGTTTTTTTGTGAGCTCCATTTTGCTGCACATGCACATAAAGGCTAAAATCAATAGCAGCAGGTTGATGTAAACCAAATCCATTTGATTCCTATCCACCACTGCCATTATGCAGACAGTCAAGTGTGATGTATTTAGTTCATGCAGTACTTATTAATCCCAGGCACAGCTTGTCATCAGGGAAAAATTAAACCAGATGAGAAGCAATCAAGCCATTCTGAAGAGGCTGGAAAAGTCTTCCTTCCAACTGCTTCCTCCTACATCTGAGTCTTTACCCTCTCAATGCCCCATGAGCAGCTGTATGGCACACAGCTGCTCCACCTCTACTTAAAGAATCTTGAGGACTATTGATGTCATTGCTTTCCTCCTTATCCATTTGGCAATGAAAGCAAATTGCAACCGGGGGGGGGGGGGGAAGGGAAATGCTAAATTAAAAGTTATTTTCTCTCCCAGTCTAGTTTATTTGTGCTGCAGAGATCAGTCCACATAAAGTGCACATTTACATGATTCCTACCTTCACTGACTTAATATGTTTCCCCTCCTACTAAGCAAGAAGTTGTCATTGACATCTTCTCCCCCCTCCTTTGTTCTTATTGATCTTAAGATGTACTGTATGATATTGCAGAATGAAGAATCTATAGTATCATGATTTGACATGAGGTGACAGGAGAAGAGAGAGCAACATAAGAAAAGATAAAACAAAGATTTTGACTTATGCATTACATATGCTGTATTTCAGGAAGTTAACATAAAAATAATGAGCCAGTCTTGCAGCAAAAACTTTCCGAGGATGCTGAAGGCTGAATTATCCATTTGTCATTAGAAATACCTCCTTCCCAACAACATTTCTCTCCAAATGACAACACTAGAACTGTTTTATAAATCATGTTTTGTTTGTCTGTATGTTCAAGTGTGATGGGGGTTTTGCTAGCTGTATATAACTGTATCTTTATGAAAAGACATAAATGCCATGTTGTAATTGAATTCCCTGAGTACCAGAGGGAAATAGGTCATCATCACTGAACCAACATTCCAATGATTTTATCCTACTAAAATAAAATTTCCCAATACCAACACTGTCTGATTAGATAAGAAATGCATACGTCTTGGGCAACTGGACAGAGCATGGGGTCCACAGAGCTGTGAGCTATGGAGATAATGGCAACACACACAAGTCTCCTCTGCATGGGCAGTAACCTTCCCTTGGAGAAGAGAGAAGCCGATGATATATGGGGATTTTCCAAAGTTTCCCTCCTACTATTGGTTTATTATGGGTGGGAATATGAGAAGCCTTAAGGATAATTTAACACAGTTCTTGAGTAACACCAAAAAAAAAAAATATTTTTCCCCAGTCACCATATAGATTTTTCTGTTAGTGTGATATTCTAGCTTTGTAAATATGATTATGTCTCCCTCTAATGTCCAGCTTCAGAGTGAAAAAAAGCCTGTTACTTCCTAACAGCTAGCAGAATTACTACTATAGCTCATGTATTGGCATGTGCTTTCAGTACTTAGAGACAGCTGCCTTTCTCTGAGATTCCCATGGTGTCTCTCTATATGAGGCTGATTAAGAAATGCTCCCCACCTAGGATTTAATCTTGTGATCTTTATATGTCCAGAAGTAGTTTGTCTAACCGGTATGTAAGGTACTGTCTTAGAGTGTGGTATTATCCCTCCAAGCACCAAGAGAGGGATATAAACTGATAGTTGAATGGCTCCTTTAGCTTAGGAGCAGGTGATTCAATAACAAAAATATTCAAAGTTCCAGAGTGGACCCTTCTATAGCCTACGAGCTGGGGCATGCACACGCAATATGGTACACTCAGATTCAAGTCCCCACACCACTGACTATTTAAATATTTATACAAAGTTGAACAGCTCCAGCAGGAGAGATTGAGAGAGGCCCATTCTACTCTATCCCAACTGAATGCCCTACCCACCAAGTTATTGCCTATTCTGGGATCTTTTTTGTCTGTTTGCTTGCTTTTTTCCCTGTTTGCTTGCTTTTTTCCCCCCCAAAAAACCCACAAACACACTAGATTTCAGTTTTGTCCTGATGCAGAATAGGAAATTTTTTAAATCTCAAAATATTTTATATTTTCTGCTCAGCTCATATATTTTCTATATAGAAAGACTGACCCAACTTGCTTAACTGGTTCCAAATCAAAACTCTAAATTTATGCACCCAAAACTCTGAGGCAGTGTGGACCTGGATCCAAACTGAACCTGATGCCCATCTCACATATATACCCTTGGTACAGGAAATCCTCTTCCCTGAGAGGTGGTAGCTAGGTCAATGGAAGAATTTTTCCATCAACCTAGCATGGTCTATATTTAGGGCAACTTAACAACACTGCTCAGGGATATGGATTTTTCATAACCCTGACTAATGTAGTTAATGCACCTGGCATGGCCACTGTTGAAAAATAGGATATTGGGCTTGATGGACCCTCAGTCTGATCTAGTATGGACATTTTTATGTTCTTAACAACCTAATGTAATCTAGTGTAGGTTGAGCCTAGGTGTAGCAGAAGACACCACAGTGCAATGTGAAAGGACTCCCAGTAAAGCAGGGTGTCTGTGTGTGTGTGTGGGGGGGTGCCTTTTGGGAAGAGTGGGGTTTTATATATAATGTGAGAAATAAACTAGGTTTGGGGCTTTTGTTGGGGATTCAGTTAATTGTGTTTTGGCCCCAAGGAGGGGTATTCTTTAAGCAAGAGAGCCTAAAGTGGATTTACCAGGGACGCTGAAAGAAGAAATTGAAGCATGTGTGCATGCTCTGCTACAGCATGCCACCAGAAGGCATTCCAACTGGGGTTGTGCTGTGACACTAGCATTCATACTGATAAAACAGATGGATATTTTACTACAAAGAACCATAACGTTAAATGTTCACCACTACTTATCATCATAATACGCATATGCAGTTTTTAGCCTTAAGTACTACACTTAATTTTTGTAATTTAAAACCCTAATATTTGATCAGGACTAGAATTCTTAAACAAGGGTTCTCATTTTGATGAGTAGCTCTTAAACATCAGGCTGAAGTCATTTCAATATTATGTAATCCACATTTTAAGTCCATTTGGTATAAAGGTAGGGGTTCCTTTTCCTTGTGTAACATAACAAAACAAAAAACTCTAAATCAGATTAGAATTGATGGTATTTATGGGTTTAATGAAGTAAGGTAGTCTAATGCTTTGGAGAGTATTTATATAATAGAGAGTGCTGCCATCATAAATCACTCTATAGTGAACACAACAATTTTTTATTGGAGGTCACCAGAGTCAGCAACAAAATCAATTCAAATCAAATCACACTACAGCTATACACATCAGAAGACTGTAATGGAGTTAATACCCTTACAGCCTTGATCATCATCATATATACCTAAATTAAACATTAACACTTTGTATGTAGATGAATTTTTTTTACATTATACCCATTTAATATGCCTTTATGCCAGGGAACACATGCACATATTAATCTAAGAATGATTTAGGAAAGCAAATTGTGACTCCATTGGCTGACTCCATTTGCATTGCTCTACACAGATGAGGATTTGGAAATTTGGTGAATTGCTGTCAGCTTAAATAACACTTTAGTAAAAAGCTCAATTCTGAACTTTTAAACACTATTTTGTCATGTTTCATACACTTATACCTGCAGAGTAGAATTACAGCAGTGGGTGCTGTGGAAACAATTACTGTCTCTTGCATAGCTGAGATTCAGAGATTGATAGTCCATAATTGTGTCTAATGAACAAAATCTAAAATAAAGTATTTTCCTTTCTCTGAAGAAAGTAGATTGGCAGTATAATGTGATGCCCAAAGCTGTAGGATGAGGGCTTCTAATGGAATGTCACTTTTTAAGCTAACAGAGCAATAGTTTCCCAGAAGCGAAAACTCCTCTGGTTAATCCTGAAAGGTGGCCAGTAACCCAGGCCCAGATTCACCAATGTCGACTCAGTGTACTTACACAAGCCCCACTCCATCTCAAGAAGATCCCAACCATAAGGGGAAAACAACCCCAAAGAAACCATAGGGCCAGGAAGTGGATGAAACATTGCTTGCTATGGTGAGAACCAATGGGCTGGTGGGAGACAAGAAGCCAGGGCAGTCCCATAGGACAGGGGCAGGATGAGTGAAGGGTTGACTCACTCTCCAACACCATCCCTTGGAGACATGACCGGTTCCACACACATGGCCTCTGCCCCACCCCCCTAATTAAAATTTTGGGATCTTGTTCATTATGGTAATCTGGCACTGCAGTAACCTCATTCCTCTGAAGAGACATTTCTCCTTCTGCCATCCTCAGGACCAACTAACCTTCATTCTACCTGGAGTTCTGCACTGTTTCTCTACAATTTGACTTTCTTCCTTCTATGGGTCACTTCCCTGGAAGGTGGTGGTGGTTAAACATGGGTCCTATAAAATGAAACTTTCAAAGAGGTTGGTGGAAGGTCTTTCAACCCATATGGGCACTTTCATTTTTTGGCATTAGTGTATCTTATGCCTGCACAGCCTGAAGATTCCATATGAGATATTCATAGGAAAAGAAAAAATATCTTGTGACAGCAGGAGCAGTAGAGCTAGAAGGACTCACATGGACTATCTTTAATCCACCAGGATGTCTTCTGAAATAGCAGTGAGCACTGCACTGAAGCAGACACGGGATTCCTTCTGAGCAAACAAAGGCAAGAGTTGCCAGCAGCACCAGCAATTGCAGAAAGATCACTCAGCCTGGTCCACCAAAAGGAGAAAACTCACTAATATTACTAACAATAACATTGCACTTGGGAGGTGGATCAGAGTTATTCTTACCTCAGAGGAAGAATCAACAGGCCTTCTGCCTCAGTTAACATCTTCAAGATCTCCAGGAACGTACAAGGCAGCATACACACTGCTATATCCCTTCATGGGGTGAAGTTATTCTAACACCCACTCCTCTCTCCTCTGTGGCTTAGCAATACTGGAGGTAAGGCGTAAATGGGGGAAGAAGGGGAAACTAAGCACCTGTTTTGCAAAGTGAGACTGGCTAATGTGGCTGTAGATCTAATGGGTCCTAGTGAGAAAATGATTATTCTGTCCATGCTTGTGTCGCATTGAGGAATTCTCCCATAGTGAAGCTGAGGAAAATGGTTATGCAGGCTATATACAGCAAGTCATCTGCATGGTCCTCAGGTTTTTGATATTTGAATCCAGAGGAAAGACAACCTGATCAAACACTTTCATATAAAGTCCACCAGCTTCTCTAATATGTTACTGGTGGTTTACAGCTCCTCAAAGTCACCCAGGCATAACTTGTCATGCTGCTGCCACGATTACTGAAGGTAAGTCAAAGGTCGCTAAATGTCCCCATGATTGGTGCTGTATGCATTGGTCCATATGTCAGTATAAAGGTAGACCTTCCAAGCCCTCCGCTGACTAACAGAAATGTCCCCTGTTCTGGTGTCCTTCTCAGATAACGTGTTCAAACAATAAAAGTGCAAATAAAGTCACTCGAGTAATTGTAATGTCAAATAGATTCACATTAGTCACTTCTGGCCATATAACTAAGGCAATTATTTAACAATTCAGTGGTCTAATTAAAAAGAGTGAAAGCCTCAGTCAAATACACTGAATTCAAGTCATTTCTCTGGCTCTGTGTTCATACGAATGGAAATACACAAGATAGCAGATTGCACTACTTTTTCTTATTTCTGAGTCAGTCCTCAGTCATGTTACATGGACAATAAGGACAAAATACTGTCCTTCTTTACACCTGTTTAACGCCATTTAGCCCTTCTCCTGTAATAATGGCACAGGCAAAAAAAATTATTTTTTTTAAAAAGAACAAGTTTTCACTGGGCAGTTACCCTTTTGAACATGATAATATACTATTGTCAGGGTTCCCTCCCTACTCTGAACTCTAGGGTACAGATGTGGGGATCCACATGAAAGACCCCCTAAGCTTATTTTTACCAGCTTAGGTTAAAAATTTCCCCAAAGCATAAATTCCTTTTGTCCTTGGGTGGTATGCTGCCACCACGAAGTGATTTAAACAAACATTCAGGGAGAGCCACTTGGAGCCCTATCTCCCCCAAAATATCCTCCCAAGCCTTTACACCCTGTTTCCTCACAAATTGGTACAGGTGAGCACAGACCCAATCCCCTGGATCTTTAGAACAATGAAAAATCAATCAGGTTCTTAAAAGAGGAATTTTATTTAAAGAAAAGATAAAAGAATCAGGATGGAAGATAACTTTACAGGGTAACAAAAGATGCAAAAACAGAGGAACTCCCTCTAGGCTTAGTTCAAAGTTACAAAAAACAGGAATAAACCTCCCTCTAGCAAAGAGAAAAATCACAAGCTAAAAACAAAAGATAATCTAACGTGCCTTGCCTTATTTACTTACTCTTTTTGCAATATTGAGACTCATTTTAGGATGGTTTTCTGACCTGATGCTTCTCTGCTTCTCATGAGAACACACAAAACAAAGAGCACAAAACAAATGCTCCCTCCCCACTCCAGCTTTGAAAGTATCTTATTTCCCCATTGGTCCTTTTAGTTAGGTGCCAGCCAGGTTATCTGAGCTCCTTAACCCCTTACAGGTAAGGAGAAGTCTAGGCTACCCTTAGCTGTATGGTTATGACAACTATAATGAGATGAAACAATATAAAAGATATATTAATAGGGGAGAAAAATCAAACCATTTGAGGAGTATAGACTAGATGAACAAAATATGGAAAAATAATTTTTGATCTCTATCTGATCCTGGGAGCTGCCTGTGTCCCCTGCTAAAACTGTAAATAATGTAAGCACTTAAATAAGTGGCCTTATTTTCAAAACTGCGGAGGTTGTTCAGCAACTGGGAAAATAAAGCCCCCTCCCGCCTTTTTAGGTGCCTATCAATGAACTGATGGCCTGATATTTTTAAGGATGTTTGGAACCCTCAGCTCCCCCAGAAAGTTTGAAAATCATACCATTTATTTATGTGCATAAAATCACCTTTAAGTTCCTGATTTTCAGTACCCAATTTGAAAAAAAAATAGCCTTAATGTCTCTAAGACAATTAAATTGATTACAACATTTCTATATTTCAGCTACATTTTCCTGTCAGTTATTATTTATGAGTAAACTCTGCTACTTCTTTTTAACTAAAATCATGTTCAAGGTTCTGAGCAAACTGAAGCTAAGATTTGCTTTTAAAAACAAGGCAACGGCGTAATCAGAGGCCAAGTGGGACTTCACTAATGGCATGTTCCCTCACATTAGTGCATGAGCGCAAAATATAACACAGACTAAACTCTAACCATTGCATGTCATACTGACAAACACAAACAAACAGTCATTCATTCTGGAGTTAACTTAACTTATGTGAAACATTCATGATTCACAGAATTTCTGCTTTTCTACATTTTGATGCAAAAGTCATGTCTGAGGATTTTGACTCTAACATAACATTAAACTGAATGTAACTGAACTTAATTTCCTAAATGGGTATGCAGTATTTCCTGAGTTAAAATTATACTTAAAGAATATTCAGACTGTACTTGTGTAATTCATTACATGATGCATTATTCACAATACTAAATGTATTCTGGGTTCTGTTAGTATCTAACTATTTATATGCTTTAACTCTAAGAAGAGTCTACAGCCCTCAGGATGACTAATTTTACAGATGTTTCTAAAAGCTGTGCTAGAAATTGACCTGGAGCTTAGCAAAAGTGTCATTTGAAAATTTGATACATGAGTTATAAAGAGATATGAATCTAATTTCTTCACCTTCATAACAGATGTGTGCCAACTACACATTTTTAAACTGGAATTTCTCAAAAAAAGGGTTTAACAGTTTTTATTTGGGGCCATTTGGCAGCTTCAACCGTTCTCATTTTGCAAACTTTCAAAATGGCATGTATGGAAATGAGATACATAATTTCTTAGCTACATCACTGTTCTGGCAAAAAGTACTATGATGGAGTTAATTAAGCCTGTCACAGGGTCCACACAGGTTTTCTCCCTCCTGAGCCTGCATCCTGTGCTTAGGTTGGTATAATAAAGAACCCTCCATGCCTTCTTTTGCTGGTTCGCCCAAGTGTCTTTATTTACAGTGTTCACGCAGTTCCCAAATCCCCCAACAGCTAGTATCCCACAGATACTGCCCAGGGTCTCCTGGCCTTTGCAGCTTCCCTCCTTGGGAAGGAGACAGCAATACTACCCTCCTGTCTCCTCTCAGGCTAGCCCCCTCACTGAGTTTGCCCAGGGCTTTTATAGCCCTCTGGTGCCTCAACCTAGCTGTCACCACTTAGCTCAACATGCTCCACTGAGCCAGCCCTCCTTAGGGCTTGCGGTTGGGCTCCCTGATTAATACTTGCATTTCTACCTCTGGACTCCTAACCAGAGAGCAGGCTGCAGCCAGCATTTCGGTAGGGCCTTAAAGGGTTTACCCCTGCCCTGCCACAAAGACTTTCAGTCCTTGCCCACTGAAGGCACTGGGATTTTTTGCTGCATAAGGACTTCTGAATTTGTCAGTGAATAATTGATAAAATTGCAATCAATCTTCATTTGTCATACTCATTTGGGGAGATAGTTGTGAGTTCAAGGTAGGATACATAAGGTAGGGAATGTTAGGGGTAGTGAAGTGCAAAATATTTCATTATTGAGGGTATTCTGACTTAAGGATTGAAAATAACTGGATTTTAAATATAGAAATCACCACTGAAACCTAAATGACTGAGGAAGAGAAAACTTTTTAAAGTGACATTTTATGAAACTGAGGAAATTTGATGTGGATTTCAAAAGGGAGACTTCCTTACTTATGGGATTAAGTGGCCAAAAACTTTCCCACTAGATGCAAAGAGAATGGCATGATGAGGATCATCATTTTTTACCTCTTAAAACAGGAAAACAGAGAAAGGCAGGGGAATGTCTGGAATACATTCAGACACATGAGGGAGAAAGTTTTAAAAGAGCCTTAAAGACTTGAAAATGTGTGCCCAAATCCTGCAAACACCAAGTAACTGAATATCTGTGAGTATATCCCATGAACTTAATAGCATATGTAGAGAGGAAACAATATACTCCACACAAACATTTGGATGCAAGATCTCAGAAAAGAAGCAGTGAGAAGCATTTTAAGTTGATTATTTTTTTTCTATATTGATCTTTGATTACAAGCTATTCCATTATTGAAACTACTCTTTCTACAACAAGGAACAACGTACTCTGAACTATACATACAAAAGACTCAATTCTGCCCTAGAGTGTGGTGCACAAACATTGAAGCCAAAGGAAACTAATCAGTCAAGATCTGAATTTGACCCTAAAGATGTTCTTCCATTGCAAGTTTCCAATATAGTACTCCATAAAGAGACAGCTAGAATGGTTCAATAAAGATAAAAATAACATTAGAATTATAGCTTCTTGTACAATTTGAGGAACTTACACATTTTATTTTATTCCAGTTGAAGTCCCTTTGAAGGGGCTAGGCTCTCCAAGAATCATTTTAAATTTGAAGTATCTACTCACTCAATTTTTGTCATTTTTTTATTCTGCATTCTCTTCCTCTTATGCATTTCATCCCCTTTTGTTTGTGCTCTTCCACTCTCTACTCCTAAGTGAACAAGCTGGTCTGCTTCCTTCCTGCCCTTGACCTCCAGCCTTATTTCCTCTTAATCATTTCTCCCCACCAATGAAGTGTTAACAATGGGGTCTATAAAACTGACGGAGGGTAATTTAGTGAGTTTCTTTTTTCCCCACAAGTTAGGTCTCCACCAGACATCATGTAGTGGGGCAGCTGCCCTGCTTCTGAAGAGCAGAGGATAAAAGCAGTCCTGGAGAGGGCTGCAGCTAGGAAGGAGTAGGAGCAGTTGAGTGAACAGCTGACTACAGATGTGGCCAGCTCAATCAGGGCCCAGCTGGTTCTGATAAGAAGGTTATGGGTAGGAACTGTGAGAATCTCTCTCCAGGCTTGGAGGGAGAAGGACTGAGCTGTTTGAAGGGAAGGTACCTGGAGCAGAGCGGGACTGGGGAATAAGGCAAAGGGAGCTGGGGAGCTCCAGCCTGGTGAAAACCTAGGCTGCAGGCCTTGTCAAAGGCCCAAAAGGTACTAAGGCTACAGAGATGGTCCTAACCTCCTTGCAAATGATGAGTGGTCATTACAGACTGCAGTCTGTTCCAGTGAAAGGGGGCTAGATGATGATTGGCAGTAGGCATGAAGGCAAGGTGGGATTACAGGGTTGGGTCTTCTCCTGGGATGGGAGACCCAGAGTGTAGGGGTACTACCAGGGAGCAGCACCCCAAGGTTAAATGGCACCAGGGTCTGGGAAGGACATGAGGCCTAAGGCAGGCGAGTCGCCGGCCAGCAGAGGGCACTCTGAGTACTGAAAAGAGCTGATTCCCAGATGGCCAGCAGGAGGTGCCACACCAGTGAGTCTTTGCCTTGCTACACATGAATATTGGTTACCCACTCATGTCCCAATAACTAGATGAGTTATCATTTTACATTTTTTACATTCCCAAATCTACATAAACATACAGTGTGCATTTATTTTTTTCCCTAAATCAACATATGCTGGTAAGAAGGCTTACTTGATGTTAGCAGTACCACGTAATCTCATGCCAGATTTTTCAGTTTAATAGCAGCAGCTGTAAACATGCTTTAGGGGAGCAAATATATACAAATGCCCTTCAGATGTGACAGGGAGGCATGAAAGTAAGGGAAGGAGAAGTTATGCAGTGTGCTGACTTCTCTCTCTGCATGAGTATTTGGGGCTCTGAGTCATTTGAGGACTGGGCAGTTGGAGCAGGTGGACTAAGGAAGTACTGCTCTTGGAGTAGTGCTTTCCTGAGAAATCTGCTAAGTGGTCAGTGGATAACCCCTTAGTAGTTTTATAGTGCTTTGCGCTGAATTAATATCTGGTCTGCATCTTCACCCATTTTTAAAAAGAGCGTGCAGCCCGAAGGGAACAAACATAGCATGTCCACCAACCTGGCTTTTGGAGAGCATGTGGGCTCAGAACTAGCAGTGAAGAGTCAGTCATTCTGTAAGGGTATCATAAGGCTCAAGTGTGGGGCCAGTATTTCCACTTGACTCTTGAGTTCCATTATTATCTGTCCTATCCATGCAGCTATTAATCACTTCCCAAGGAAAAAATAATCTGACAGTCATTGGGGTAGCATCAACATGACATTTCTCTTCAGTTAACTTCCCTTTCTGCACTTTTTCTTACTATGATTTTCCCCCCTCCAAAATAGGAGTGGGTAAAAATGGCACAGTTATTTATCAAAACAAGAAGAATCTTCTCTAATCCTACCCTGGTTCACTAAGGCTTCAATCCAGAAAAGCACTTATGCATATAACACCTTCACTCCCATTAAATAGTACCCCATGTGATTATTGAATGCAGGGGCAACATTCAGACAGTATAATAAAATTCAGTGGATGGGTGGTAGAAACTGACCCTACATCTTATCCATCATATTTATATCTGCTAACTTTAGTGACAAAGGTTTATATTTGTTATCCCTGCAGAGCCAGCACAGCTAAGAGAGAATGAGTTAGATTGTATTTGCTGCTGTGCATCATCAACAAAATTGATTACTAAGTTCCCATCAGCGACACTAGTGCACCTTGGAGAAAACAGGGTGGCACAGGTGTCACTGAAGGCCCAATTTGGCTGGCAGAAGCTTTATCACAGCTGATCATGCACAAGAAGGAATGATCCCAGCTTGAATTTTCACAGCTAGCAGTTAGGAAAACTTTTTTTTTAACCTGAACATAGAGCATATTGGATACAGGAATCTTTGAGATACAATCACGGAACCCCATGATACCATTTTAGAGTCACTTTTTAGGGTAAGGCTGCACTTTGAATATTTGTATAATGCATTGAATGTATCATGCAATAGACTAATGCTAAGTATTGTTAACACCTACCCCTGTTCATCTTAGACAGTTTCCAGAATTTCTTCACACCAACTGTATGGGGAGATTTTGATGGCGCAGAGAAAGGGCAGAGACAATTACTGATAGTGTAATATTGATTATCATACTTGTTTCTAACAGCAGACAAACTAGTAGGCCTTTTTGTAGGCCTGTGCAGCTGCTTTAGCCTTAGCATGACAGAGGCAGGAAGGGAGAGGGTGTGAGCAACTACAGGAAGGGAACCTCTAACTCAGTCTTCACTGATCCCTGACCCCTTCCTGTTGAAAGTGCTAGGGTCTGTTTTAGGATAAAAACAAGAAACTTATCTATATTTGCCCTCTGGGATGTGTTTGTCAATGCATGAGAACTGTGAAAGAACCCATCTGGCTAATTAGTAATCTGATGAAACCTCTGCTTAGCCTTTTGAAATTGCTTGCCTAACACATTTTTTGATTGATGCTTTATTGTCTACTAACAAGGATAAATAAAGAGATAGAAGTTTCAGAAGGCTGCTGCTGTACTACTTGAGAACTGCACCAAACTTCTGTGATTGATTGTTAGGGGTGTTTTACTCAACTTTTGTGGATGTGTGTAAGTGCTTGGGACTCAATAAAATTTAGCTTTAAGTGCAAATATTCTTGTATTTTACTGATTGTGCCAGCCATCTATCAGTTGGACAGCCATGTCTCCATTGATTTATTTCCTGACACCACCTCGCACAAAGTAAATTTACCAAGAGTTTTGTGTTGAGAGAACCCCAGGTAACACAACCATTGGACAAAAAGGAAGTTAGGTTCCAATATGTATGGAGAATTATCAGAACACTAAAACTCTGTTGTAGTACTGTTATGATGCCCAAATTGAAAACTACAGCTTATGGCTGTTGGAGTGTAGTCATTTAAAAAATAAAACAAAATCTTACCTGAGCAATGGCTACATTACAGTGATTTCCTCAAAGTAAATGGTTCTGGGAAAAGTAGACTTGCACATAATTTTGGACTTTTTTCAGAAAGGAAATTTAATGAAAAATACAGGGTTTTTTCATTGTTTGGGAGCTATGGGATGACTCTGGAAGAGCTCAGGAGTAACATTCAGATAATTCATAAAGCTCATTTCTGCATCATCACATAAAAAAAGTGCTTACACTCTACATACACACAAAAACTGCCAAGAAGTATGTATGAGTAAACTGAGTAATTAATTGCTTAATAACATTGTCCTTCATTCCTTCCCTTCCTGCTGCATGTTATATTCTCACATGTATGTTAAGGCTATCCAGATTGTAAAGGCTTTGGTAGAGGGATCTATGTTTTCTGTAAACTATCTAGCACAATAGTAGATGCTAGAAATATTTCTAGCAATGTTGACTCAAGGGAAAGTGCTAAGAAGTAGGTTAGATGTTATAAGTGCAACCAGAGAAGCTATTGAAGGAGGAGAAGAAAGGGAAATGAAAACTAGAACTATTTTAAGCATAGATAAGATTAGGTTTTAGCATCTGTTTGGAGATCAAAGCTTAAAATCTTTGAAATGTTCATAAAAAATTAATCTCTCTTCATGTAAGAAGTTTTGTGCTTTGAATATTGTAACTTTAACAATGTAAGCATGTTAGGCTAAATGACATTGTGTATGAAGCAAAGTAATTAATGTGAAGTCTTAAGAGACAGATTCTGCAACTGCTTAGTGCTTAGTACAAGAAACTTCAATTGACGTCAACTGACCTCTGTGCCAGGGCTCTAATGAAGGGGTTTGGGGAACTGTCCCTCTGTTGCATAAAGCAGTATCTCATCCCATAACATTATGTATGCTACTTTCCTTGTACATACTTGCATGGGGAAGTTTCAAATCCTCTATCTGCAAGTACTAGAGTTGAGTCTGTCCTTTTAAATTAAGTTCAAAAGGAGTTTAATTTACACAGGTCCACAGGCTCTGAAATTTAACTCTTCTCATTCAGACAAGCCTGGTTTTCCCATGGTCAGATCTCATTATAAACCTATGCTTTACGCATAAGAAACAGAAGTGGGTCTGGCCTCAAGTTTAATGCCTCAACAGAATCTTTAAAGGAAACAAAATATTTCCTCTTTTGGATATAATTATGAGCCAACATATGAAATAATAATGAGACAATATTCCAAACTGGGGGAATTAACGATGATTAAAATGTTCTCGGAGCCTGACTCTGCTAGGCAGGGACAAAGAACAATATCTAGGGTATTATTTTCCCCTTCCCTCCACCTCTCTGCCTCCCACCCCATGAAAGAGACAGCTCCCACAGAATGCAGCAACTTTCTCAACAAAACCAAATGCAAATAGCTTCTAAGTTGGACTATCCACTCCTTTTGGATCACAAGGGGTAGATTTTGCCAGTAAGGGAATAGGGCAAAAAAGCATATGACTTCTGAATGAAAATTGTCTAATTAATCCAGGCTCACACTCCAAATGACCCACGATTAGTAACTTAATAAAATTCCAGATATACATATAAAGCAAAGAGGTAATATTGTTTCTATGTACAATCTGCAGAACAATGAACCACTGCTGGTTTGAGGGTGGCATTCAAATTTAACCCAAGAGTTTAAAGTTTTATGTGCTTCAAACTGATTGTTATTTTTAATGGTTTAAGTGCTGGCAGTGTGTTCAGTGCTGTCCAAGACACAGATACCACGAGCATGCATCCCCAAAGAGCATACAGTCTAGCTTTAAAATCTCTAGCCACAAAGTATGTGTTTGTTATACAGTAGGTACACATAAATAGTCCTGAAGAATCACCAGTGTAGTTTTTAATTTAAAAGTAAATAAATAATTCACAATGAACAATTTATTCAGAGAATGTAGCTGTTTTGTCTATTTGTAACTATTCCACAAAGGATTGATTTTTTATGAATTTGTTCACTATCGGAAATTGTTCTGTGAATATCATGTGAGAGATGATTTCAGTTTATAGGTTGCTTCCAAATTCTCTTCAAGTATTCCTTGGATTGTTGGATAACAACTTGTTTTTAGTCACCTGTGTTGCATGGTATTACTTCTGTTCCCTGATTGGATGATCTACCTTTAGAAATATATTTGTTCCATAATGAGTCTCCAATATGGGTCAAAAATTGCTGTTTGATTTAACTTTAATATGAAAACAATGCCTCTAGCACAAACATTAATAAAAAGTGACTGAAAAGATATACAATCATAACTAGGCAAAATTATAGTAGATAGTCACAGATATGTCTGCAAGTAAATGAATTACCCTGATGACAGCTCGGTGGTGCTGTGATGGGTGGGTAGTTTGGAAAGAGATATAACAATAATGATATCATATATTTATATTTTGCCTTTAACCCTGAAAGATAATAAAGCACATCATGAACTATTGACTGTATAGGACAACTTCACTTATCCAAAGGCCTTGGGCAAATACCAAATATTTCAAATAACAGAGGTCAGGTAGGTAATAAATGGATCTAGCTCTGCAAATGCTAAACCCCAAGATTCAAGGGATGAGATTCTGTGTTGTCTCTAAGAGGTTCAGTCCAGAACTCTCAGTGCAGTATGAGAAGTGAAGGTGCTTTTAAATCATCTGTGTTTTCCCCTTCTGGGCTGCTTTAGGATCCTTGGGTGCTGCTTAAGTTAAAGCAGCCTGTTCCTGGCTACAGAGATCTCCACAGCACATGGGCAAAATAGTGCAGTTTTCTCAACCTGATTATTGGAAATGGCTGAACTGTTTTAGCTGAAAATTTCAAAAACAAATAATATAACCTCAGGAAGACACTGAGCATGGAATATTCCAGCCTGAACAGTTAAGGTCTGGCAAACTTTATAAACAGGCTTGGAAGGATTAGATTTTTTGGGTAAATGTCAGAAAACATCAATTTCACCATACATAAAAACCAACAAAAAAACATTTCTACAGATAATAATTGAAATTTACAGATTGGCCAAACAAGAAAAAAAGATTCTTAATTATATTTTGACTTACGGATTTTTACTTTGTATATTTTGATATGATATTGTTAATTTACATCTTAAAGAGTACTAAGTTTAAAACTTTTTGAATCAATGTCTACTGTCATGAAATAAGTATTGTCTGACTGCCCCATAATTTCCCACAACTGTGAAAAATAAAAATTGAAAAAAAATCTTAAACCAACATTGATATTATCTCTCAAAACTGAATGCACAACTGCTCCCCCTCCCAAATTCTGCCAACTCTACTTATAAGCCTGAAAACAGGCGCTTATGAAAAGGAATAGTTGGGTTGCCTTTAATACTACTACTAAACTATACTATACTATACAAGAGCTCCAACTAAAATGCTTAAAAAAAGACATATATTCATCAGTTGGAACACTAATACACACATGTACCAACTATTAGAGATAAGTATGCTATCAAAGACAGGAATCTGAACAAAGCATGTGCCAACTATTCTCAGGTACTATAACAGTGCTCTACAGCCAAAATGCTTCTGAAATAAATGTAGTCAAACTTTACTAATTCTGGGTCACTGAGAACGAAAATGATGCTTAAAATTGTTGATTGGCTCTAGTTTTCAAGATATGCTATTGGGTCAGTATATACGACCCTTGACATGGGAATGGCGGAAGATAAGTGAGTTATAAAGGGAAGGGATCTCAATTTAAACCAGAAATGACTAAAATACATCTTTGACTGGATCTACGAACAAATCTATGACTGGGTTTGGACAGTACTTGCTTTTTAGGCAAAACAATGAATGATGCAATCTGAAGCTGGTATTGCATCATACATGATATGAATTGCATCATGTTATTCCTAGAAGTCATGGATGATGCAATCATAACGAAGCTTACATCACTCTGCTGAACAAATTGCCCTATATCAGCTCTAGAAATCATACAGTGTCGTGCTCTCTTATTTGTCACTGTTTGATTTTGCAAAGGGACACATTTCCGTTTAGCCAAAGTGAGCAGAGATGCCTCCTACTTGTGTGAACAGTGCAGATAACTTCTGCTATGTTTGTGGTGAAGTGACTTTTGCATCACAAAAGCGCAGTCTAACCACTATGGTTAAGAAAGCCTATCACCTTTATTTTGGCTGCAAAATTGGCGATCAGGACAAGAGGTGGGCCCCACACATATGCTGCAACACTTGTGCAACAAATCTTCGCCAGTGGTTGAACAGGAAAAGGAAATCTATGCCTTTTGCAGTGCCAATGATTTGGAGAGAGCCAACAGATCATACCAGCAATTCTTACTTCTGCATGGTGCCTCCAGTTGGGAAAGGTGTGTCAAAGAAGAAAAAGTGGACTGTGCATTATCCAAACATTCCATCAGCTATACGCCCAATACCCCACGGAGAAGGACTGCCGGTTCCTGATGCACCAGAATCATTCTCACTTGAGTCAGACGAGGAAGAGGAAGAACATGAAACTTCTGGTCCTGAACCATCAATGTCACAGGACCCACATTTTCTTCCATCCTCCTCCTCTGAACCACATCTCATAACACAAGCTGAACTGAATGACCTTGTCAGGGATTTGGAACTACCCAAGAGTAAGGCAGAGCTGTTGGGCTCCAGACTACAGCAGTGGAATCTCCTGGCAGGTGATGTTAGGGTTTCCATGTTCCGTGACCATCAAAAGGATCTTGTCCCATTCTTCTTCATGGAAGGTGATCTTGTAGCCTGCAACAACATCGATGGTGTGATGGCAGCCCTCAACATCGTTCACGATCCAGATGAGTGGAGACTCTTCATTGATTCATCGAAGATGAGTCAAAGCTGTTTTGCTGCATAATGGCAATGTTTTGCCATCAATTCCAGTTGGTCATGCAGTCCATATGAAAGAAACCTATGACAACATGAAACAACTTTTGAGGTGCATAAACTATGACCAACATCAGTGGCAGCTTTGTGGCGATTTGAAGGTTGTTGCTCTCTTGCTTGGTCTGCAGACTGGATACACAAAGTACTGCTGTTTTCTCTGCGAATGGGATAGTCGTGCAAGAGATTCCCACTACATCAAGAAAGATTGGCCACTCCGACAGTCATTGGAGCCTGGGAGGAAAAGTGTTCAGCATCCACCACTTGTTGAATCAAGGAAGATTTTGTTACCACCCTTACACATCAAGCTGGGTCTGATGAAGAACTTTGTTGAGGCCATTGACAAAACACAAGCAACTTTCAAGTACCTCCGTGGAAAATTTCCAAGGTTAAGTGAAGCTAAGATAAAGGAAGGTGTCTTTGTTGGTCCTCAGATTCGTGAACTTCTTCGAGATGATGCATTTGACCATGCACTGAGTGGCAAGGAAAAGACGGCATGGAAAGCCTTCCAGTCAGTGGCAATACATTTTCTCGGAAACAACAAGGCAGACAACTAGAGGTTGTTGGTGGAAAACCTCCTTAAGGCATACAAAAGCCTTGGTTGCAACATGTCACTAAAGATACATTTTTTGCACTCTCACCTAGATTTTTTTTCCACCGAACTGTGGAGCAGTGAGCGACAAGCACGGTGAGCGATTTCACCAGGACATTGCAACAATGGAGAAACACTATCAGGACAAATGGAGCCCATCAATGCTTGCAGACTATTGCTGGACAGTGACAAGAGATGCTCCATTTAATGAATACAAGAGACAAGCCAAGAAGCGCCAAGTAGACACTGAATAGGACTATACTATGTACATAATAGTTTTTTGCCTTTTGTTTCATAATACATTTTATTTATTTAACTCTTTTTCTGATTTTTAAAGTGTTACATAAACAGGACAGGTGAAATATTATCATGTAAAGCAACCATAAACACATGAGAAGGCCGAGGTTTACAATTTATGATTAAAACTCTACTATGTACACAATATACATAGACATAAAATGTAAAAACTTAAATATCTTAGAAACAGTAGCCAATCAATTGTTTTAATTGTCATATTTGAATTCAGCACATCAAAATACATAATAAATATCACATTTTATCTCTGAAACAGACGACTTCTAAAAAATTGTAGACCAGTGTAATTTAGAAAAAAAAATAAAGCAGGATTTTATTTCTTCCATTGCCCTCCTCTTTTGTTATCTTGTCACATTAGGGTCATTTGTGTATAGTGCAAATATTATGCCAAAGTGGTAAATAATATAAAACTAAATGAGGCACACAGGGCCAATTTTGTCCCCAGCACAAATAGATAGAGCTACCATTAACCACCATCTTCTGATTCCTCAGCTTATAGTGGGCTGAATTTAGTTCTGTGTGTATCCCCCCTTTAGAAATTAAAATGAATTAGATGGTTTTTACCAAATACACTTCAGAACATTTCATTCAGTGTTTGCAGAAAACACTGACAGTTTAGGATTTTAAGTTTAGGAACAGTAGTTGTTTTAGTATTACTCCCTTGGTGTGAAGTATTTTTGCATTACTCAGAGATAATAAAGAAATCATACCACAATAGTTCTCCAGCTTTTCCAGTTTCTTAGATGACATTGACATGTGAAGGGTTTAATTTAGAGCCCAAACATAAGCATTATAAAAAGACAGTTCACAGTGAGGTTATGTTACTGCATTCAGAGGCTGTTTGAATGCCTGCTACTTTCTTGGGAGTAGATTTATGGTAACATGATAATAGGTTTCCGTCAGTGCAGTATGGTACGCACACAGAGATGTATGTGAAAGTGAAAGCTCATATTCTCTTTGGAGCAAGAGCAGGACAGGATAACACCACCATATTCAAAGCTAGCAAAGAAAAGACATTCAACTAAGGCAGCTTGTTATAGTGTCATTGATAATAATATTTATGTATAGTTCAAAGACTTCGGAATTTATTTTATTTTCTTATTTGTAACAGATATAGTAAATAGCATTTTATTTATGGACTTCTTTACAGAAAATATTTTGTTCTTTTTTTTCCATTGCAATAAGAAATATTTCTAAATTGTGTAGCACTTTGTACCTCTGCATTAGTCTCATATCATTTATCTACAAGCATTTGGAGTATGAGCTTAAAAGCTCACAGGAAAAAAAATCTGGAGCTGTTCTCAGTTATATCAGCATAGAATACCAAGTTCAGTGATGAATCCTGGTCACGTGCCACCTGAGGCATGTTGTACATACGCTAAGAAGCAGCAAAGCAGAATTTGGCTTCATATTTTAGGTGGAGCAGCTAGCAACACCAATTATGAAGGTTGACTGAAATTTTCCATTTTAAGACCCTGTATTCACTCGCTTTAAACTTTGCCAAACTTGAACCAACTAGGCTGTGATTTTTCATAATATAGGCAAACATCCACTATGAAAAAGTATGCATCCATAGTTTGCATTCTGGGTCCTGAGAGGTACCTTATGCTGTCCCAGAGAAAAAACCATCCACATTTAGCTGACTGCAAAGCTTCGGAAAAAAAATATCTGTTTGCACGTGCTCAGCAAAGGCTTGCTAGAGTTTGACACGACACATTCCTAATTGTCCACAGTCACACCAAGATCTTTTTTTTTGAGTGGTAACAGCTAATTTAGAACACATCATTTTGTATGTATAGTTGGAATTATTCTTCTTCCTAATGTGCATTACTTTGCACGTATTAAGATTGGTCAACAAAATGGTGGATGAAATTCAATCACCCAGTTTTGTGAGATCTCTTTAAGTCTTCAAGGTCCGCTTTGGAATTAACCATCTTGTGTAATTTTGTGACAAAGAGTCCTGTGGCACCTTAAAGACTAACTGAAATTTTTTCAGAGCATGAGCTTTCGTGGGCTAATACCCACTTCGTCGGATGCATGTGTAATTTTGTATCATCTGAAAACTTTGCCACTTCACTAGTCACCCCTTTTCCAGATCATTTATGAATATGTTGGACAGCACAGGTCCCAGTACAGATGTTTGGGGGAACTAGGTATTTAGCTCTTTTTACAGTGAAAACTGACCATGTTTTCCTACCCTTTATTTTCTATCTTTTAACCAGTTGCTGATCCATGAGAGGATCTTCCCTTTTATCTCATGCTTATTTTGCTTAAGAACCTTTAGTGTGGGACCAAGTATACTATAGCAGCTGGATCATCCTTCTCAATATGCTTATTTGGGGTCCCTCAAATAATTCTATTAGGTTAGTGAGGCATGATTTCCTTTTACAAAAGCCATGTTGACTCTTCTTTAACGTACTGTATTGATCTACATGTAAAATATTCTGTTCTTTACTATAATTTCAACCAATTTGTCAGGAATTGAAGTTAGGCTTATCAGGATCACCCCTTGAGCCTTTTTTTTAAAAAAATAATATTAAATAGCTATCTTCCAGTGATCTGATACAGAGGTTGATTAAAGTGCTATGTTAGATACCAAAGTGAGTAGTTCTGCAATTTCATATCTGAGCTCCTTCAGAACACTTGGCGAATACCATTTTGTCTTGGTGACTTATTTCTGTTTCATTTATGAAATTGTTCCTAAACCTCTTTTGCTGACACCTCAGTCTGGGACAGTTCCTCAGATTTCTCACCTTAAAAAAAGAATGGCTCTGGTGTAAAAATCTTCCTTATATTTTCTGCAGCTAAGACCAATGCAAGAGTTCATTTAGCTTCTCTGCATCCCTCGAGCACTTGATTTAGAACCTTGATCCCGTGGCCCCACTGATTGTTTGGTAGGATTTGGTAGGTTTGATTTACTTTTTTCTGATAGTTTTGGTGTCTTTTGCTAGCTACTCTTCAAATTCTCTTTTGGCCTGCCTAATTACATTTTTAGGCTTGAGTTGTCAAAATTCATGTCGTTTTTTTTTTTTTTTTTTTTTTAACCTATAAGTGCTGTTCCACAATGCTTTTTAACCATAGTGGCATTTTTATTTGGTTCTCTTACTGTTTGTTTGGTTTTTTGCGGATTGGGGCGAGGCAGGTTCTCAAGGCTGATTCCCTATGTGACGGTGCTGTTCCTGGTGTGACCCAGTGAGAGTATCAAGTCAGGACAAATTGCTTCAAACAGGACACTTACAGTTTAAAGCTGGGGTTTCTCCACCCTAAACAGCAAACCAAACCAGCTAAACAGAAAAGACTTTGGTTTCGCGCCACTGGCTAGCCACAAGTCACACAAGCAATTCCCTTAGACACTCCAGCTTCCCAGTATCACCACCAGCAGGCACCTGTCCTGGGGACAAATGGTTATGAAAACCAATACCCCAATAAAAGAAAACAGTTCTTCCCAATTCCAAAGAATCAGGCCCCAGACCCAGGTCAATATACAAATCAAATCTTACCCACAAATCACGCTGTTGCCAATCCTTTAGAATCTAAAATCTAAAGGTTTATTATACAAGGAAAAAGATATAGGAGAGGATTAGAAATGGTTAAAGGGAATCAAATACATGCAGTAATGGCTTGCATCAGTTGTAGAATAACTGCAGGTTCAAATCAGAGTCTCTGGAATACATTCCCTGGAGGAATGGGTCATCAATCCTTTGGCCAGAGTGCCCCTTTGTAGCAAAGTCCCATCCAGAAGTAAGAGCCAGGCTGGAGGCTGAAGACTGGAGATTGAAGACCAAATGGGGATGGGGTACCACCCCTTTATATCTTTTTCAGGTGCGGGAATGTTCCTTGTCCTTTGCTGTGGAAACTTACAGCAAAATGGAGTTTGAGTCAGTTGGGCAACTCCTGCCCCCCTTGCTAAGACACAGGATGTGTCTGCCTTCCCTTAATGGGTCCATTGTATAGCTGATAGTCCTTAATGGGCCATCAAGCATGGCAAGCAATGCTTAACACCAAGGGCTCTGAAATGTCCCCAACAGCATAGCACAATATTTGAAAAGACAGACAGTACAGAGTCAATATTCATAACTTCAACTACAAAAATGACACACACATCCAGATAGCTGCATACTCATAATCAGCAGATCATAACCTGGTCATAGATACCTTATATGACCCCCTTTACCTAATATTTGGTGCCACTACAGGATCTTGGTTGCACCAGTGGTCTATATGATCCCAGATAATTTCAGTAATGTGACACCCTACTCTGGCACTTCGAGTGCAGAAGGTGGGGTGCCTGCAAGGACTCTAAAAATTAATACTTGCCACTCCAGGCCTCCAGGCTTGTATTAAACTCCCAAGGTTATAGCCTTTCTCTGACCTTAGATTGAAAGATTCTGCCACCACCCAAGTGCAGAACCCCTTTGAGAGACCAGGAAGGCTAACTTGGGAATTCCTTTCTGTGGGATATCCTCAAGCCCTGCCCCCCGGCCCCTGGGGAAGAGCTGAGAAAGGGGAAAAGTCATCTGTTGCCACCAGCTAATTAAACAACCTCTTAAGACACACAAATCCAAATTTGTTCTTAAAAGTAATATTTTTTTAATAACAAAAGAAAGAAAATGTATCTGAGAACTTACGCATTTGCTAGATTTAAAGAAACAACTACGACAATTAAGCATCAAGAATAGCTTTCTTGAGGACCAGCCTAAAGGTTACAAGAAAACAAAAGCACCAGGAGTTAGCACAGAGGAGTGCAAAGCCATAAAGAAATAAAAAGAGATAGGATTAGATTTATCTTCCTACACATTTCTGATCTACTGGCATATATAGGGTCTATATATATGATGAATAGTTTCTGGGTATGATACTGAGGATTTTTCATACCTGGCCCAAACTTCTTACAGCATAGATGTTGCCCTGTTAGCCTCTTCCCGGGAGAACAACCTCAGACAGACAAAAGGGGGGTCTTGTTTCAATTTTAAAAAGTTCTATCCTTCCTATTGGTTCTTTTGGCCAGGTGTCCACTCGCTTCCTTTTACCTGTACATAGCAGTGAGACTTTTTAACCCTTTACAGATAGAGCAATTAGAGAACGGCTACTAAGAGGGATTTTATAGCTGCTGGCTGGATGGATGGCCATAAAAGTGATCTACTCCCCTCCCTTCATTTATCACAGGGGTATACATTTAGTTTGAGCCTGTCATACATAGTCATACAATGCTGTCTCACCAATCTGAGAGAAAAGAAGATCCACAGAGACCTCAATTACTTCTGTCTCAGTATAACCATCACAAAGGACAATCCATTGATTAAAACTCCCACCATGTGAGGACAGTTTTGAAAAGCATGTCAAAAGAGCATCTTTGCAAACAAAGATATAGAGATCTTCACACTGCAGTAACTTGGATGGAAAAATGTGGATAATGAACTGTTTCCTATATTCTCCATAGAGTCTTTAAACTAACAAACAAATGTACATATTTCAAAATAGTGATTTTAACTTATTGATGGGGTCGTTGCTTATCCCGGTTTCTGTGGTAAGAGCAACACTTGACAGCTCCATATCTACCTCATCCTAAAGTAGACATAATATGATTTTAAATGATGTATGTTGCATGTTTATGTAGAGAGTTGACTAAATCGGTGATGTCTGACACTTGCCTTTATACGAATAAATTTTCATTCTAAGTCTGGATCTATAAATTGCAGCACACTCAAGTCCTACTGGAGTCAAAGGGTGCTCAGAACTCACAAGACTGGGCCCATATAATTGATTTATGAGGTCTGATTTCTCACTATTAGTGACATTTGAGACAAGAGAAGCTGAGCCAGATGGGCCTCATCTTTAGTAGGGATTTTCAAATCTGAAATTGTTGAACTAAATGATAGTGATGGGGTGGCTATTGCAAGTATATCTTCGCTGACTAAGTGTCATTGTGTAACTGACTGCAAAAGGAAAATATCACTGGTTACAGAGAAATGCACAAGAAAAGCTAACATTTTGGGATAAGCTCTCCTTCGTAATAGTTTTAGGGGATGTTATCTTATATGTACTGCAAGCTGATACATAATAAATAAGCAGAAAACTGAAAGCAACAAAAGAACTTTAGCTACAATAACACAAACCTTATTCCTCTCATAAGTATGGCCATACTGAGCCAGACTAAAAGTCTATCCAGTCTAGTATCCTGTCTTCTGATAGTGGTCAATACCAGCTGCCCCAGAGGGAATGAACAGAATGGGTCATCATCAAGTGATCCATCCCTTGTCTCTCATTCCCAGCTTCTGGCAAACAGAGGCTAGGGACACCATCCCTACTCAGCCTGGCTAAGAGCCGTTCATGGATCGATCCTCCTCATGTGAGCTCAGCCCCTTCCTCTCCCTTCACATGAGCACATGCACACACCCACCCCCTTTCTCATCTTTCACATTTCCTCACCCTTCAGACTTGCGCCCTTCCCTCTTATTCTCTTGTCACATTTGTCCTCTCCCTTTAGTCTTAAACACCCACTCTTCTGTTCTTCTTTCACACTCTCCTCCTCTCCTTTCCACTTCCCCTGCTATCAAACCAATTTGCCCTCTCTCTCCTTTCACGTGCTCTTTGCAATCCTTACCTGTCTCACTCCTCTTCCCTCCCCTTGCACGCTTCTTCCCTCTCTTTTTCCATCCCTCCCAAGAGAAGTGGGGATTAGTAGTCCCCAGTAGAACCTGGAGTCCTATCTGGCATCACATCCTCCATGTGTGAACAAGTGAGGGGAGACAGAGCACTGAGCAGTAGAGGGTAGGAGCACTGTTGAGGGTGGGGTAGAGTGATGGGAAGAAAAGAGACAGATCAGTTACTGTTGGAGCTGATGCTGCTACAGCAGCAGTCAAAGATCTCTCTGTCACCCCTGCCACTAACTGCATCTACCATATTACAGGCAGAAGCTTGAGCTGCTCATTATCATCTCATCTGCTGAGCCTGGGTTCAAGGCTACATTCCAAGTGGTGTATGAAAATCATCAAGAAATCCTTTTCCAAAACATTCTATATGTTTGCCTCACCCAATCAAGATGACAATTCAGCAATCAGTATTTAAAAGATCATTGCCTATATGAAGTTTAATTAGGTGAAAGAATGAGTTAAAAGTAACTTTAGATGTTCCACTTGCTTCTGTGACCTCTTGTCTCATGTTGTGGTTTCACAAACACATTTTCTTAGTTTTGCTCTCTCCCTTCTTCTGTGTGTGACCCATACAAACATAAGGAGGAAGCTAACTCACTGATAAGGGAAAGAGTAGACCTGACTAGACACAAAGTGCTCTCAAATGCCAAAAGCAATTAAACTGAAAAAAAAATATCAAATTTTTCCTCTTATCTCTTTCAGGAACAGTAACCTTAAGAGTTGCTGTATAACAGAAGGAAATAAAAGATTTTCACGAAGAAGAGAATTATTTAAGGTGGATGGTGCCCCTTTTATTGTTTCGATAAAATGAAACAGAAATGTTTCCTTCAAATTAAAATTACAGGAAATGTTTCACAATTAAAAAAAAGGCTATTTAATACTTAAGCAATGCCAAGATCTAAATGAGTTGATACTGTCTTTAGAGCAAATTTCTACCCTTGATTTATCAACTTCTTTCTGAATCCCAATAAGCAAATGGTTTGCCCCAAAACATAAATCAACATCAATCCTCTTTTAAGAACAACTGCAAATTCAAAACAAAAGCCAGTGTGCCTAAGTAATATTTATTATCAATAGATGTCCCTTGAGTAATAGTTCAAGCTACTCCTAAGCTCTCAAGCAATTGGAAGTTTCTCTTCCAAATTATTTTTCATTTGATAGTGCTTTTCTGGGCTCCACAAGCACTATTATAAGCCAAACACTATTGGATGTTAATTCTGCACTGGTTTGTCTTTATGTGATCACAGTTAAGGTCAAATTGCCCCATTATGTAAAAATTCCTAGCCATAGCCTTCTCAGAGAATTGCTGGTTTTAGGATATACTTCCCTAAATTTATAGTGCTGTGAAATCTGATTTATGAGACTAAATCAGGGGACCAACAAAAAGCAGTTGATTACTAAATGTTGCCTTCTTATATAGGTGGAGAAAAATGCATTTAGTACATTTGTGGATTGTTTGGGGCAGTCTCTGAAGACATGGAGATGCAAAGTAAGTTTGGTACTGATTTTGCAAAATTTCTGTTTGTGGTGAGTTATGTGCATTGACTGTGCATGGAATTCTTCATGCATTGCAAAAAACAAAACATCATCAAAAGACTTCCAACTGTATACGCTGATGGGGTTCAGTCAATAAAATAATCATTACAAAATTCAAGGCAAACCAGTAAAGAGCTGAAACATTTTCTACAGTATATTAGTAGTTCAGAATCACTCTAGGCACGCTTTTTAATGAACCCTTTGGAGACTATTCATGTCACCTCTGTCCTTAAATCCATGAAAGTCTATTTCTCATACACATTTTGTTTTCCAGTGTTCTTCCAAGTTTCAGACCTACTGCAATCTCTTCTCTAGCCATATTTCATTACATTTTGTAAACCTCTTGCCTTCAATAACTGCAAATGAAACTCTGGCACAGTGTCTCCCTTCAGGCCATAGACATTTTCCAAGTTCCCATAATTCAATGTTACAGTTGAATAAAAGACAGACTTGTTTCTCTTCCATTTGTGCAGTAAAAATAATAGATCAGCTAGCACAGAATACAATGTACTTGCTGTATAAGAAAGCATGGATACTTTCACTTACCAGCAGCTACTTAATTGTCCAGAGTTTGGAGATCTGTGTCATTTTGCAGTACTTGTTGTGTTATATAAAACACCACTTCCTGTTTTGGCTCTAAACCACCAGTTTCCTGTCTTAAATGTGTACAGCCTAGAAACACAGTTGAGGTTCCAGTGGTTTTATTGTAGCAAGAGAAAGCACAACATGTGATATTCTTAGCCAGGTAGAAATTATACATGGGGGAGGAGCAAGAATGCGTTTACAATTGAATGTGTTTATGTAGAATTGCTATATGAAGCTCAGTTAAACACAGCAACAACAAGTATCCCACTAAGATTTTCTCTTTCATATGAGAAAAGCAACAAAATGGATTTATATCTCCTATCCAAACTGAATAGAATATGCATTTGATATCTTAAAATAAAATGAGCATACTGGTATCTTACAATACTCTGTATACTTGATTGGTAATTCATGAACAAATAAACCACAGGTATCTCTGTCATATTCTTAATTTATATATCCTAGTATAGCTACTGTACCTCTAGCAACACAATGCTTCAAACGTTTGCCTTATAAATGAGTAATTTAATATGATATCCAAACCACCCCTAAAAAACTGCACATGACTAGTGATTTTCTTATTGTTAGTTCATGGGAGTTCTGAGTCAAATGAGGGGCCTTGGATTTTCTGTACTAAGTAGAAACCTTTGATTACAAGGATCTTTTGATAGGCAATAATGTCACACAAATTTATAGCCCAAGAATGCTCAGGTTTCTCGTCAGTGATGGTCATGGATCTCTGAGTACACAAACACACAGAATCAGAGGGGTAGCCGTGTTAGTCTGGAATTGCAGAAGTGACAAAGAGTCCTGCGGCATCTTAAAGACTAACTAACATTTTTTAGAGCATAAGCTTTCGTGGGCTAATACCCACTTCGTCAGATGCAAGTGGATATTAGCCCACGAAAGCTCAAACACACAGAGAAAATCTTGCTATATTCCATCTCAGATTTTTCACTTGCTCTTATTCCAATAAATCACAGCTTATTCTTGTACGTAAGGACTTTTAGAGAGTGAAATACTCTTCCACGATAATGGTACAAAACCATCCCCCCCCCCCCCGCCCCCGATTTCACTCTGTTCTGGAAAGTGACAATTCATCACAGTGAATATTTATCAGTATTCTTTCATAGATGACACTTTTTTTTCTTAAATTCCTATGCTGCTAGAACTCATTTGTGCTCTGACAATTTTTACTTCTTTAAGACACGGTAAGACCCATCTTTTTTTCTTCCTCTTCTTTTGCAAGTATCTTGATGCAGAAAGATAGGCTTGTGTTGTCTGGCATTAATTATGCCTAAAAACAGTCCACTATAAAGCCCTTTTAAAATATCAAGATAAAGTGTGTTACTATAACATGCTGCTTTCTCTGAAAGATTTTGGTTCTTATGAAGTCTGTAGAAAGTCTAAACTATTGTCACTGAATTTCTGTAGTATAGGTGTGTTTTATTTTATATTTGTGTTTGCAAAATATGGATTTGATTTCTAACCTAAGAGATATGTAGATAGGAGTTCTGATTGTAGGAGTATTGTGTGTAAAGATATGTAATAACAATTAACATCCAGAATGACCACTCAAGTAGCTGATGGAAGAAATTCAGTTGCCACTGAGATTAACAGAAATAGGTCAGTATAACATTTATCGTCACGTTTTGTCAGTTCAGACATCTTTAGCCTTTCCTTTCTGCCAGTTCCTGCCTGCGATGTGCTTCAGTTACTATCAGTATCAATCTACTTAAATGCTAGTAATGTCTCATTAATAAGGAAGTGAGGTCCTCAGAGGAATCCCCAGCTAGAGGATAGAACTGAAATGAGACACCATAGAGAGTAGACCAGTGATGTGACTGGGAACACAGGCTAGTCCCTTCAATAGCATAAACACTGAGACCTAACTTGTAGGACTAGCCTCCAAGTCTGAACTGATGTGATGCTGCTAATAAAGGCAAGTTTTATAGTCCTAGAACCGTCTGGTGTCTAGATTCAGCTCATCCCTAGGAGGGGCTCCACTAGAATTCCTGCCAAATTTCAAAGCTGACTTCCACTTGGTATCAAAGGGGAATCCTTGAGTGCAATTTCCACCCTCTGTATCAGTGGAAGTGAGTAAAAGCCTGTTTCTGTGTCTCAAACAGTAAGAAAAAATTAGAACAAACCATGGGTAATGTCCCTGAAACATCGCACCGAGAAAGATTTTTGTACTGCACAGCCCTCTGCTGACTTTCCTACAGTTGTGTGACTTGGGCGACTAAGGATGTGCTTTTAACTTTTCAGTACAAGAAGATTAGAATACAAATTTCTGAATTAGATATGTTTTGGGAGGCCCAGGCCTTCCATGAGAAACTCTGTTGATTGATCAGTTGCATACAGCAGCTAATCTTTTACAAAGACCAATAATGTAATCATTTGCACTTATTCATCTACAGTAACTTACATGCATAAGCATTTGTAGTTATGGTTCCCAGTTCTGCCAGGAAAGAAGGGGAAGCTTCCAAGTTATAAAGATTTTGTAACGACTGCTTTGTATTTTAAGAAAGATATTGGACCTGCTCAGATTTTGGAACTGTTTTCTCATAGATGCTGAAGTTATGCATACATACAGGCTCATTGTTGGTCCTCAAATATTGTAGATATTGGTGAGTTGGAGATTATTTAATGTGAGGCTTTATCTTTGGCTACTCAATGAATGAATTTTAATTAATTCATTTTCTAATGATTGCTAAGAAAAGCTGTCCACAAAATTATACATGCCATCTCCAGTATGTATCGAATATGTGGTTATTACTCAGGAAGCTAATCATGTATTTTGATTATACTTACTATTGGGTAAGTGCATATAGTCACCTAGCCTCCTTTGTAAACTTTATACTGATTATTTGATAATCTGGAATCTACTCTGACACAAGGAGCTCAATGAGAGAGTTTCTGGCTGGGATAAACTATGAGCAAAGCTGCTCACACCGCTCCTGCAACATGCATGTAATAAATTGTACTAACGCACATCTTTGCGTCTTACTAGTGAAATGTGCGTTTCAGGAGATCCCTTCATTTAATTGTCCCATATGAAAAAATGCCCCTGGGTCCATCAGCTCAGTCCATGGTGTAAGATAAGTATATTTGAGAGGTTATTTGCTGTATGGTGGCCATGGCTGTAGTATCGGCAGCAGGAATCTACAATATTTAATTATATAAAGATATTTTTATACAAAGTAGGTATATTTTATAGGGATGGATAAAATGATCCAAAGTAAGATTCAGCTAAACTTGAACCTGACTTGAAAATTCCCTTCATTCTCTCTTCCCAGCTTGGATTTTTAGGAGAAAGGGAGCTGGTGTGTCTTCAATATAACCGTTTTTTCCTCCTCCCTTCCAGCCATAACCCTCCAGTTGTAAACCTGACTACTCCATTCCATATAACCTTCCTCTAAGATTCTCCACCCATGACCTTCCTTTGACCCTTTCAGTTTTAAAGGCTGCATTATGGAAGCCACCTGGGCCATTTTTGGCACTGAAAAAAGTATCTTTCTTTCTTATAGGGCATGCAGTCCACTCTGGGTATGTGAGAACTTGACAAAAAAAATCGTGTGTGGCTTCAATTTGCTCCATGTAATAAAAAAGAAAAGGGAGCATGAAAATTCCAACCCCCCCCTACACCAAAAACCCACTACCACCTACTGTTCATTTGTTTTCATGTTTCTTGTATACTTTGTGTATAATAGAGGAAATGGAGAGGGCCCAGAGAATAAAAAGCCTGAAGGAGAATACTGAGGTTTTCTTGTAGTTAAAAATTAGAAAAGCCAACTTCTGAGTGATTGTTAAATACCTTGCTGCAGTTAGATCTGAGGTATTACAATACAACATAAGATGGACACAGTGCTGGTTGTGACAGGGAAGAGAGGCAAAAAGGAAAACTAGGTTATAGAAATACAAAAGAAAGGGGAAAAGAAAGTAATATTAGACTCCTGGAGAATTCCTAGCAATGTATCCTAGCTTTTCTAGAAAGGGATCCCTGCAAATTCATTCAACACAACAGGGATTTGTTTTTGTTCATACAATAGAAAGCTATTAGAAGTGCTTCTAAACTGTTTGTACTGTAAGATATAGAGGTGGGTTTTTTATACATATTTCTGTAACTATGAGCTTACTACTTTGTTGTGAACCTCAGAGCCCTGCCCTTCCTGCTGGAGAAAACACAGAGCAGCTGGCAGCTAGATTCACAAAGGACATAGATTCAGGCTAAACTGAAGCAGGTTCATTTTGTATAAACAGCTAAATAGTCACTGGGCCAGAGGGAGAATTACTTGATAGGCAGTGATTAGGGCATTCTTCTGGAATGTGTGTGGGGGTGGGGGACGGCTAATTTGAACATCACTCTGGGGTTTAGCTGTGAGATAGGCATTGGGCATCAGGATGGAAGTGGTTGTGTGCCTAGGCTACTTCATCTGATGAAAAATAGACAACGAGGGACTATGCATCTCCAGGGTTAGGCAGCACCTGAATAGAAGTTTTGAGGATTTAAATTTTGGATTTAGGAGTCTAACATGACAGTTTGTCTCTAAATCCCTTTGTGGATCTAACTCTGGGTTCACTGCTGATACAATCATCCCCATTCAGAGAAGAAAATCTTCCTGATTCCCCAGAATCATTGAGAAATTCAGCCTTTTCTCAAGCAACCAACACTACTGACCCATTTCCAACTTCCCTTACTTAGGCTTTGGCTACACTTGAAGGTGTAAAGCACTTTCAATTAAACTAGCTTTTTGAGAGCGCGTAGGGAAAGAGCCGCAGTCTATCCACACTGACAGCTGCAAGCACACTAATGTGGCCACATTTGTGGCACTTGAAGCGGCACTGGGAGTGGTGCATTCAAGTGCAACGTGCTTTTCAAATGCGGGATGGAGTGTGACAGGGAGTGAGTCATGTGTATGTGGGGGGAGAGAAAGTGAGTTTTTGGAGTGCTGAGATGATCGGCATGCTGTCTTGTAAGTTCAAACTTCCCTTACCCCCACCTCTCTCTCTCACTCACTCGAAGCAAACAACATTTCTCAGTAAAGGTTTGCTTTTTTGTGGAGCAGATAAGCAACCATCTGTCTGAAACAGAGCTTTGAAAGGGCACTTCTGCATTCCTGCAGCCGATTTCACAACAATGAGAAGAGTGGCCGCTTGACTTAAGGGAATTATGGGATGTTTCCGGAGATCAGTCAGAGCACAGTAATACAACACCTCATTCAGACTGACTCCGGAGCGTCTCACCCAATACGTATACCAAGAGCACTCAAGTCATGGAGTCTATGTGCCTTGCCGGTGTGGACAGGGAGTGAGGTAGAGTGCTCTGGGCGGCTTTATTGCGGTATAACTTGCAAGTGTAGCCAAGGCCTTAAGGAGGTTCATTTGACAGCACAATGGAGGATAGGTTGAAATTCCATGTGTGACTCTGTAGGAATCCTGCTAATAGATAATGCCTGGGAGAGATGCAGAAGACTGTTATAAAACAAACAATATCTCCCAGTCTTTCTGGCCCTGCCTTCATGGACTGACCTTGAGTCCAACTGGAGTTTAGTTAGTGTGCAGTTCACTGAAGAGTATAGATTGTGGTCTGAGGCTCTGACCACACCCTCCAGCCAGGAAATAACTCCCCCTGGAGTAAGGGCTGTGCCAGTAGTGGCAAAAACTAGTTAATCTATTCTGTCATTGGGATGTGTTTACAGTGCTCTATACACTTCTTTTCTCCACAAGGGCATCTGTGTAACACAATGTAGGATTTGACTAATGGGAGGGTAAATCTAACTTTTTTACAAATAACGAGGCTCCTCTATGGTCCAGATGTATAACACAAGGAAATCCTCACAGCAGATTTGACAGAGAACATTCCATTGATATCTGAGGGCTTATTATACGAACAAACATTCAGTTTCATGTCAACCACCACCTTACAAGTATGTGACAGCTCATTAATCATGTATTCTACAATAAAAAGAGCCACAGAAAGCATTCATTTTAATATTTGCATAATTTAACTTTTTATATTCAGCAGATACCAAGAAGGGAGCTAATTTATCTATATAAACTATTGACTAATATTTTGTTCATTTTTTCTAATCAACAGAAAAATTTAAACAGAATAAGGGGTATCTTGGTTTACCACACACACAATATTGAATGACAAACTTGAAGTTTTGTTAACTTTTGATCTGGTCATTTATTAGCTACTTAAAAATTGAGCTAATTAGAGATTTTTATTTTGTTTATTTTACAGGGCATATCAGTTTTGCAGCTACATAAAAGCAGTGCATAAACAAAAATGAAAGATAGTGTTACCCATACATATATATGTTAGGCGCAATATACATCACATGAATGAATATTATGTTCACAGTATTAATATAGGTGTTGAGAAGTTATATTAACTTAATGTATTATGCTCTCTCCACATGTGAGCTATCCCACAATGCTTTGCAAAGCTGTAGTCAGCTTTGGCATTAAAAAATAGGAAACTTGTCAAAACAAAGATTCATATGTAACAAGCACGGAGAGGGAGTACTTTCATGGCTCATCAATGCCTGGAATGTAGTATTCAAAACAAGATATGGGTAAGTACAGGGAGTACCTTCATAGACTAGTATCTCGAAAATTAATATTGGAAAGGAATATAGGAGGTATGTAAGAAAAGGTAAAGAACAAGTTAAGGAACTGGGACAAAGAACTGAGATGGGTTTCGGTGATGTATAGAAAGTTTTGTAACTTGTAAAAATCATACTATAAATACTACTAGCTGAAATGCATATCTTTGAAGCACAGCTTCTATGTAAGGTGAACACCCTGCGGGAATTTGTTTCATGGAAGCATGTATGTACATCTCCCTTTTGTATCGTACTGTTTCATCTTTAGACAATAAAATTGGATATTTTCTGTTATTTGCTCTTTTGAAAGTTTTAAAGAGAGAACCTCAAGTATAGTCAAATGATTGCCTTCACCTTGGAGTCTGTAACAGATTGGACGGGGAGAGATAGGGAATCAGCAATATTAGTATTGGAATGTTGGGTTCCCTCATTGTATTATGTGCATCTTTTAAAAATGGTTACTCTTTGTCATAAGTGTGAAGTAGCCTAGAATTAGTGTTTACCTGTAAGGGGTTAAGCTAAAGGTAACCTGAGAGGTGGACAACTGACCAATGAGAAATTCCTCAGGAGACAAAGGATTTTAAGTTTCAGTTTCTCTCTGGGTCTCTCTCTGTTCACCTCGGCTATGGGATGAACACAGCTATGTCTTTCACTGTAACTATAAGTTTTCTATCAAACACTGTAGTCAGTAAGTTTACCTTCTTTTTATCACTTGGAGGGTTCTCAGTGGTGAGTGTTGGCTGGGTGCTTCTTGATATTGTAAGCTTCAGCAGAGATATCAACAGTGGGAGAAAGTTGCCTCGGGGGAGAGGTTTGGTTTCTGAATCCTTTTGTTGATTATGGTAGATGCTGTTCTATTGATGGTTATAAGAGATTTATTCCTTTCTTTTTTTCTTTTATTAAAATCTTTCTTTTAAGAAGCTGACTGCTTGTTTTCCATTGTGTAAGATCCTGGTTTTGGATCAGGCACGTCTTGCAGGAGCAGGCGAGGTTTGGGTTTTTTTCTCTCAAGCTTCCCAGGGAAGGAAGAAGTTTGGGGGGTTAGTGGAAAGGGAAAGAAGGATCCCAAACTACCCTAAATTGAGTTTGGTGGTGGCAGCATACCAGGTCCAGATACAGAAGTTGTGTTCTGGGGAAAAACTTTTTAACCCAAGCTGGTAAAATAAGCTTGGGGGGTTATTTCTTTTTTCATGCGGGTCCCCACATCTGCACCCTAGAGTTCAGAGTGGGGAGGCAATCCTGACACTCTTCCTCTGTCACCTCTAGGCTCAATTCTTTTTTTATCTGAGTTCCACCCAGTGCAGTGAGAGGGGAAGCTATCAAGGAACAAGTTACAATTACCATATGGCTTTTTCCTGGCATCAGTTGAAGAAACCTAGAGATATCTCTGTCTTATTCCACTACAGTAAATTCCCTCAGTTCCACCAAACCACTAATCTGCAGAAGCTCAATGGTCAAAAGATCCAGGTGGCACCTGGTGCAGGTAATGGCCTCCACCAGCTTTTTGCCAATGAAGGATTCTCTTCCAAAAGCAGAATTTTCCATGGGCCATTTATGGCCAGAATCTGAGTCCCTTTGAACTACGTGAGTGGCTCAAGGTGGCTGAATCATACCAAAGAGTCTGGCGTCCTATCTTTTTCTTAGTACAGACAATTAAGAAAACAGAGTATGAGCCCCTAGGAACCTTCCTCTTTCTATTTTCAATCTACTAAACATGTATTAAATCATACCTGATACTAAGTATGTCACTGGCCCATGGATCAAATTCAGAGGCCCATATGTACATATGAGTAAGGGAGAGGACGCGTGTTACGAATTAGTAAAAGCATGCACAACTAAATCAGAATCTGAGTAAGTGTAGGGAAATTGGTCTCAGAATTAATACACTGATGGATCAGAAGGATCCAAGTTACATGAACTTAAACTTAACTTAGATACAAGGGAAAATATGAAGAGGTAAATTAAACTTAACTAGTGTTGCCTTATAAAAAAAAAAGTAGTCTGGAAATGCTCATCTCATTGAGGCCACTGGAACAGCTGTTCACTAACAATAATACTGTCTTCAGCTCTTTAAATATTTCTTTGAAGGTTGCAGATTGTACATCCTAACATCTGTGTGTAACTACCAGAACTGCTAAATCTCTTGTCGGTTATTAAGATTTCTCACAGGGTACATTCATATAATGAATTGTTGTGGAGAACAGACCTTGTCCATTTTTCCTGACACTATTGTTATTACAAGGAAGAAGCAATTCAAATGTAATAAAGGGAGACATTTTATAAAGAAAATGTTAACAATATTGTCAAGGTATTTGTAATTTTTGATTTTTGTGTTTTGTTTTAATTGCAGGGTTTTTATGATAATTCTTTGAAAGTTTGAAACACACATGAGTTTCTTTAATGGTATTTTCTTGTGCAAGTTATGATAATTTGTCAAAGGAAGTTTGACCCTGAATAAAATGTTGAGTAAATATTTCATATGTGGTCAAATATAAATATATCAATATGTCTACAAAGCAAATTTAGCACAAATTATGCAATAGTAACTTTCCTAAAGACATAGGTTCTGAGTCCTCATAGGCAAATCACATAACAACTTTTTTTAAAAAGTGTTGGGGGGGCGGGGTAGCTGTGATTGTCTGTGTCCACAAAAACAGCAGTCTGGTGGCACCTTAAAGACTAATCAGTTTATTTGAGCATAAGCTTTCGTGGGTAAAAAAAACACTTCAGATTCATTTATGCTCAAATAAATCTGTTAGTCTTTAAGGTGCCACTGGACTCTTTTTTTTAAAAAAACAAATCATCTGTAGTAAACCTGGCTGTCATTCCTCCTTTATTCATCATGACCTGATGCTGAACCCATTCAATTAAAAGGAATTTTTGCCATCACCATCAGGAAAGTGCAGAATCAATTCCTTTGGCTGTTTCCCATCCTCCTGAAAGGCTACTGAGTTGCTCAATAGCATTCTTCCAGCTAGCATTCTGCACAAGATAGGGTCATAGACTTTAAGGTCAAAAGCGACCATCATGAACATCTAGTCTAACCTCCTGCACATTGCAGGCCACAGAACCTCACCCACCCACTCCCAAAATAGACCTCTAACCTCTGTGTGAGTTACTGAAGTCCTCTAATCATGCATTAAAGACATCAAGTTACAGGAAATTCACCCTTTACACTAGTTTAACCTGCAAGTGGTCCACACCCCAAGCTGCACAGGAAGGAGAAAAACCCTCAAAGTCTCTACCAATGTGACCCCGGAGGAAAATTCTTTCCCAACCCCAAATATGTTGATCAGTTAGACCCTGAACACGTGAATAAGACCCACCAGCCAGACACCTGGGAAAGAATTCTCTGTAGTAACTCAAGCCCTCCCCATCTACTGTCCTATCTCTAGCCGTTGGGGATTGTGGCTACTAGCCGTTGGGGCAGTCACTGATGGGCCACATGCAATCATATGTAATCTCATCATACCATTGCCTCCATAAACTTATCAAACTCAGTTTTGAAGCCAGTTAGGTTTTCTGCTTCCACTGCTTCCGTTTGAAGACTGTTCCAGAACTTCACTCCTCTGATGGTTAGAAACCTTTGCCTAATTTTGAGCCTAAACTTGTTGATGGCCGGTTTATATCCATTTGTTCTTGTATTCATATTGCTGCTTAATTTAATAACTCCTTTCCCACCCTGGTATTTATCCCTCTGATGTATTTATAGAGAGTATATCGTGTCTCCCCTCAGCCTTTTTTTGGTTAGGCTAAACAAGCCAAGCTCTTTGAGTCTCCTTTCATAAGACAGGTTTTCCATTCCTCAGATCATCCTATAGTCCTTCTCTGTACCTTTTCCAGTTTGAATTCATCCTTCTTAAACATAGAAGACAAGAACTGCACAAAGTATTCCAGATGTGATTTTGTATAATGGTACTAACACTTCCTTGTCACTATTGGAAATACCTTGCCTGATGCATCCTAGAACTGCAATAGTTTTTTTTCCTGGTTGTATCACATTGACAGCTCATAGTCTTCCTGTGATCAACCAATACACTCAGGTCTTTCTCCTCCTCTGATGCTTCCAACTGATAAGTCCCCAGCTTATAGCAACAATTATTGTTGTTAGTTCCTAAATGCATGACCTTGCACTTTGTACTATTACATTGCATCCTATTTCTATTAGTCCAGTTTATAAGGTCATCCAGATCTTCTTGAATGATATTCCAGTCCTCCTCTATAGTGGAAATATCTCCAAACTTTGTGTCATCCATAACTTTTATTTACACACTCTCTCACTTTTTGTAGTAATAAAAATGTTAAATAAGACTGGTGCCAAAACTGATCCCTAAGGAACTCCAAGATGAAGCTGTGTATTGCAAATTTTTAAAGGTGAAATCCTGCTACTGTTAAAAACAATGGCAAAACTCTCATTGACTTCAATAGGGTCAGGATCTCACCCTTACAGTTTATCTGAATTAAAGAGAATGGCTGAATATTTTGATATTCACTGCACGCTAAGGACATGATGCTGGCAGGCATCTAGGCACACACTTTACTTTAACCATGTGAGTTGTCCACTGATGTCACAAACTTGAAATTAAGCATGTGCTTGAGAGCTTGGCTGAATCAGACCCTTAAACATGCAGCTGTGTCATCTTTACTTATGTTGATTGCAATCAGTTTTCTCACAGACTAAGGCATCACTCAGTGTGAATGAAGGTGGCAGAATCAGACCCTTATTAATCAACCAACCACTTATTAACCATTTTTAGAAAAGGTTAAACACATTATCTCTAATGGAACAGGGGCTAACAAACATTGACAATTTGAGCCTTATGTAAACTGAAACTCATTTATTTCAACGAGCTTTAAAGTTTGGATCAATTAAAATTTTCTTTAAAAAATGAAAACATGCCCCTTGCTATGCTTCCGTTGTGATACATATGTCTGCTTTGAAGAGTGGACCTTATAATACAATTCACCAAACTGTACAGTAGGTGATCCTGGTTTCTGTCTGATAAGAATAACTGTTTGTTAGTCTGCAGTACAAATGCTTTTAATTTTAGATGGCAGACAAAAATAAAAATAATGTGAACATGCTGATTCCCCTTCAGCTTTCTCCTTCCTTATTTTTAAAGAAGAGTCGGCTGCAATGCTGGGATGTGAGGTTTTAAGCCATAGTAAGGAGGACCACAGATGGCCTGTGATCCTTCAGTTTGTTCAAGTCTGAAGTAAACATTGTAAAGAGTCATCCTATATTGTTTAAAAATGGTCTGTGATAATCTCCATAAGGTAGTTGCAACAGAAGGAAAAGGCAAGAAGCAATTAACAAACAGAGAATGCACCAGGAAGGCGGGAATAAGCAGTTGACATTTAGAGCATTTCTTGCCAATCACATCTAGGGATGTCCTGTGTGAGCCAATTGAGACTTGGAGATTGTGTTGGAGACAGAACTTTTACCTTAACTTAGTAGGAACTTACAAAAGGGGAAAGGGGAGTCATCCAGGACAAAATTTCCAGATCCAGTGGCCTACAGTTAGTCTCATAAATCCATATTTAGGCTGTTTAGCACGTGTTCTGATTTTCAGAGGTTACGAGCTCCCACAGCAGATTTCTGAGATGTATCAGTCAGCCCCAGGATTTAGGTGAAAAGTGGAGAATAAAAGTGGCATAAAGTCACCTTTGCCATACTCAGCTCAGTTGGACCCAAGGATCGGGCCTCTTACACATTTGTGGAACCCATGTATTTTAGTGCTTAGATCACATGGGGAGATTTATGTATGTGCTACCAACTCTATACTGCCAGACCTGTATTATCTTAACTTTACTTAAGTAATAGAAGCTCCTGCTTTTTAAATCTTGATATTCTGGGTTAAATCTCTGACCAGAACTGTTATTTTTATCCAGTATTCACAGATGGTTGTAAAAGAGGTTCAATTTGCTGGTCTTCTCTTTTGCTACTATTTTTCCTTTTGACTCCAATCTCTCATTTTACATAAGGTTCAAATTCCCATGTATTATTTTCTATTGTCTCTGTAGCTCCTGGTCCTAGATTGACTGTGTAAGCAGGTCTCTCTTATTCGAATGACATACAGGAAGGGCTCGTTCCAAATGAGCTTATTCAGCAAAGCAGAGGAACTATGGATTAGTGCAAATAGCAGCAAGTACAGAAAAAGATACTGTAAGGAATATTAACACATTCTACCAAGAGATAGTCTTTTGACTGTGTGAGAGAATTTTGCCCTACCATTTTGTAGCTGAAAATGTGGTAGATGTGACCCAGTTTCTGCACAGAATTTTCAGTGTTTCACAGTAAGAATCTCTTTTTTGCTTTGCAAGATCCTGCTTTACAAGTTCCTGCAAGTCCCTGGAAGATACCCAGAGATATTTAGCACACTGTAACTGATGGCAGAATGTGGGGCTGAGAAAAGTGGAGATTACCAGGCAGAAATATATACGTTTTGTGGGGTCAAACTGTGCCCACCCCCAGTTTTAGCTTACTAGAAATCTAATGCCGTATTGCAATGCTGGCAGTTTGCCTGCCATAAGCTCAAGCAAAACTTTCAATACTTTTGTCTTGATTAATACTTAATTTTCATAGCCTCAGAATTCAGGATAATTTCATTTTTTGAGCCAGGCACCATGCCTGTTGAAGCAGACTGATTTATTTCTTTTATTTCTCTTTTTTTCTTGTGTGGAATGCAAAAAATTCTGAAGAGCAGAGATAATCATTGTACATTTGTATGTTAATGTTACCAGGTAATCATCTTGAAAGACTGAATATGATTAACACCTTGAATCATAAACTAGAGAAAATGTACAACACTTGACAGAGAGTGAAATATCTAATACAATGTGAAAACATCTGGCCAGGAAATTGTTTTCCAAATACTGAAAATTATAAGCAATTATCAAGTATTTTACCTGACTATACTCATAACTCTGTTTTAGTGACATTTCAACTGATATTATCCTGCATTTTTCAGCACTCTGATTTCTGGATAATCACCCCGGGTCTATGATTTCAGGTCTTTCATCTTCTCCTTTTATGTGCATAGCAAATATTTCAATGGTGTGCTTTAAGGGGACAATCAAGGCTGAAGATAAAATAAGGCCCTATTGTCACAAGTGAAAGGAAGAGCTTAATTTGGCAATTCTCATCAGCTAAATTGCTGAGAGGAAATTCAGGTGCCCTAAAATCAACTTCTGCTAAACAGCTCAATCTCAGAAGGGAGATCACATCTTCCAATCTTTCAGTGCTCATTAAGTATTATTTTAAGGAGATCTTTACCATGTGTGTTACTTAAAAGCATGTGGCAACTGACCAAAACATGTAATGCATGAGTACATTAGATTCCAGATCAGGTCTTTTTTATATATAATGATATAGCACCCAAATCCTGCAAACACTCACAAAAACAGTTCTCACATTAGCAAGGGGTTTGCAAGAATTGTCCCAACTCCTTCCACCTCTTCTGCCTCCACACATGGGCAGACATGTCTGCACACATGCACAGTGCCACATTTTAAGCAGATTTGTTCTCTTTTCATTTAATGTTCTCCTTTGTCCTGGCAAAAGAAAAAACAAAAGAAAACAAAAACAGCCAGAGACCATTAGTTTTACTTTAAGGAATTTAAAGGCAGTCTTCATGAGGAATGAGTTTTGTGACTGGTGAAGCAATTAGCTCCATAAATTCAGAGCTTATTTGTGATTTGCTAACTGGAATGTGATTGTAACTATAATGGGTTATTTTGAAGTAATAACAACCTGTTTCTGGTACATAGCAGCAGCCACTAAGCAGAAACTGCCTTTTTGTATCATTCATTTATTTCCGGTCACCCCAGGACACCTCATCAGGCTGGCAAGTTGAATGGCTGTTTCCTCTCCTTTTGAAGTTCAGATCTCCTCTGAGATGTGACTATGAAAAAATGGCACATTATCCCTCAACAGATAAGACCAGCAGAGGTCGGATCCTGATGCCCTTCCTCAAGTTCGGTTTCATTCATTCTGTGATGAAGTCGTCTTCACTGCAAGAAGAGAGCAAAGAGGAGGAAAACGCTGCGTGGAATGCCTCCTATATTGTCCCTTTGGAAGGAGTTTGACCAAGGTCCAGTTTGTCTCAATTCCTGCTCCAGGCTCCTGCCAACGTAGTGTGATGTGAAGTCTCCCAAACTCTGTAGGTCCCCAAGGCTTCATAAAGATCTAAGGCCATCCCTGTGGAGGCCTTCATGCTTCTGCGCTGTATCTGAAACTGCAGTCTGCTCTCCTTGTACCTCACGCTTGCTCTATTGGAGCAGTGATGCCAGAAACATCCATCGTTTGGCTATCTCTGGGACACTCGTTCCTGGAGTATTGTGTATTGGAACAGGTAATAGAGTCCCAGTTCTGTATTATCTTTTCCATTTAATCTCTGTGGATGGTTAAACATTCCTAATCTAGTATTGTCTGGCTATATCGAAAGAAGAGCAGGAGACATTTGACATGGTTTTAATTAGGGGCTGCAACTTTATTTTTAGATGTCTGGGACTACCCGGCAGATAAAAGTGTACAGTGCAGGTTCATGTTCATTCTATAATTACCCAGGGGTGGTTCCACCAGATCCTCCTTTTTCCATCTACTTTTCCCCAGCCAATCCATTTCTGGGCCCATACCATCCAACCCCCTCCCCCACATTATAGCTGGGCTATAAGATGGAGGGTGGGAGGAGGAGGATTGGGTCCCTGATGCTCTTCCTGAACTTGCTGTGGGTTCACCAAGGCCTAACTTCACCAAGGCCAATCTGATGTTAAGGGAAAAATTCCTTCCCAGCCCCACTGAAAAAGGAGCAGCTATCACAATACCCATAGCAGGCCTTGACCAAAACTGGTAGTTCACTACCAGAAGGGGAGGAAGGGTGAGCATTGCCTCAGCCTGCTCCGCATGAAATGGGCTCCTATATAGGGCTCCCCTTTTAAACCTTTCTGCCCATCCAATTCCCCAGGAAGAGTCGGCGTCACCTTGTAGGCCCCTTGTCCCCTTTTGCAGCAGTTTTACTCTCTTCCTCCCTTCCCCGCCAGCCATGCCATTGTTCCCTTCATTCGGCCAGACAAATCCCTCCCCTGCTTAAAGGTGTGGGGCAGTCATTTGTGCCATACATCAAGTGGACAGATCTTTCCATTTTGTGAAACTAAGTGTTCCCACAACTTCCACTTGTCGAATACTCTGAGGGTGAGCAAATGTCCCTAATTTTGTCAAAATCCTTTTTTCCCCTTGTTTCATGAACTCTTACTATAAGATATTTCAGTGTCTTACAAAATATTAAAGATGGTCAGAAAACACAATTTTCATCCCAAAGGAAATTTTGAAACCTGAAATTTGTTTTTATTCTGAATAAGGACAAAGAATCAAAATATAAATATTTCATGGAACAAAATATATGTGAAATATTTTGATTTGAAATAAAAATGTTTAGATGTCTGGGAATGTCAAAACATTGGGATGTAAAAGTTTAGTATGTAAAATGTTATATTAAAGTAACCTAATTAATATATGTCAAAACAAAATGGGAAAGCTGAAATAATATGAGAAATCAAAACAAAATACTCCATTTTGCTTGGCATTCTTTTGAAAATTTGCCGCCACCAACAAAAACAAATTCCGGTGAAACATTTGATTTCGACAAAATGTATTCCATTATTTTTTTCAACCAGTTCTACAAAATTATTTAAAACCATTCATCTCCTGCTGTGACACCTGCATGTCTCATGAAATCTACTTCCTTCTGACCTGCATCCATCAGAGCACAGTTCACTTTTATCTTATCATTAAATGGTTTATCATTAAATTCTTTATTTCAAGAGATAAAGAAAGGGTTAACAAATCCCTCATCAGAAGGTGAATCTGCTTTGGCATATCACACTGAGTGTTATTTACCGAGGTCCAGAGGGATGGCACAATGTCGTCTGCTCCACTTAAGCACTTGTATTGGAGCTGGTCAAGCTGGCCATCGGTACCATATAAAAGGGTCCCTCTGCACAGCTCTACTTGAAGCCAACTTGAAAGACATCAGTTGACTGGACCATAGAAGTGGCCGAGAATTCATGTTTATACATGCTCAGTGGACATATCACTCTAACGAAGGCTGTGAAGGGGCTGCAGCTGCTGCTCTCTCACTGTAAGAGTGGACAGGGGGTATATACTGCAACCCAGCCCCTTCCCTTCCACCAGCCATACAGAAATCATTTAGGCTATAAATGAGTAAAGTGAACCTAATCCAATGTAAGCACTGCCCTAGGCTTCTCTCCAAAGCTTATTTTAAATAATGACAAGTGAATTTTTTTGCCTGTCAAATCTAGATGCCGAGTCAAAGAGGTCAGATAAAGCCTGAAATATCCCTTCAGCTATGAAAATAACTATAAAAGGAGACACCGGGTGCTGGAATGCTCCTAAGCAGGCAGTGCCTTTTATGGATAATTTAACATCTTGTTTAGTACAGAAAAGAAGAAGAGGACCAAGTACAGTTTACCTATAAGATAGTAATTGGAAGAACTCAGTCTTGTCAGCCTTTTGATGCCCTATATTGCTTCATTAAAGGTACATAAGGATACAGCTATATTTGAGTTGGGAGGTGTGATTCCCAGCTCACATAGATGTACCCCCACTAGCTATGCTTCAGCTAGCACAAATAACAACAACAAAGAACAAACAAACCCTGACTACAATTGCAACTGACCCCTGGGTCTGTGCTTGGACAGCTACTCTGAGTTGCTTCCCAAGCTGCCACGGACACACTGCTATTTTTATGTGCTAGCCTGAACAAAACTAGTGCAGGTATGTACATGTGAGATGGGAATCACACCTCTCAGCTCAAATGTAGATGCACCTTAAGATCTCAAGAGGTAAATCCAGCAAGGTGCTGAGCACTGGGGTCCTGAACCAAGAAAACACTTACTTAACTTTAAGCTCATGAAGATTCTCATTGAGGAAAATGTATTCACTGAAGCAGTTCAGTCTAATTTGGACTGTTCAGATGTTTAAGATTACTTATACATTTAAAATGTTTTGTTGAACTGGGACCAGATTGCTCATCCTATTGCGGAACTGAGCTGTAAAGAAATAAGTTTAATCTTGTGTAACTTTCATGATGTGGAAATTCCAGATTTAGAGTCAAAAGTTAAAAACAAAATTAGAAACAGGGTTTCTGATTGGAATAGTCTATACAGTTCTTCAAAACCTGTGAGAAATGAGGCTTGATGTAGGAAAAAACTGATCATATATTTGAAACGTTATTTTAAAGTTGAGTCATTTTTTACTTTATTCAATTTATTTTTCATTTATCCACGGCTGTTTAGCTGAATTCACAAACTGATAGTTAAATTCACACAGGAGGAGGGTGTTGAATTGAGCTAACAAATTAACAGTTGTATGTGCAGAGAAAGAAGTGTTAATTGACCTCATTAATATTTACAAGGAAGAAGGGTAGTTTTAAATTCAAAATGTGAATGAAGATAGAATACTTTAAGGGTCTGGCCTGCTCCTACCTTCAGCGGTGTTGTCAATGAGGACCAGTAAGGGTGAACATCAGAAAAAGAAACCACCTAGATGCATCTGCTTTGGAATATTCAAGTTAAACAAAGAACAGAAAGAAAGTAACTGGAAAAGAAATGGTTAGTGATATTTGAGGAAGTGAAATGCTTTTAAAAGCTTGAATCTACATATAATTATTTGTGTGCATAAACCAGTTTCGTTAAGTGTCTAAGTAACTTCAGTTGTATGTGTGCATAACTGCAAGCACACAATTGCATCCACAATTTCTGCCTACAAAAATTTAAAATGTCAGTTCCATTGTATACATTAGAAGTTTAAGACATGTCCTATCCTTATTCAGCTAATAATTACAGAAGACAAATATGAATTCTATTGGTCAACAATATGCCTTTTGCATAGGTGGGCCAAGCAGTGTGGCCTAATGGGTAGAGCACTAGATTGGAACTCAGAAGACATAGGTTCTAATTCTGACTCTGTCAATGACTTTGGGCAAATCATTTTGTCTCTCAGTTTCTCCATCTGAAAAATGAGAACAATGATACTTACCTCCTTTGCAAAGTGCTTTGAGATTTATGGATGAAAAACAATATGTATAAATATTTTATTTAGGCTCTAAAGCTCAGATCCTCAAAAGTATTTGGGATCCTAAATTCCATTGAAACTGATCAATGTGAGGAGCTGAAATACTTTTGAGAATTTGGGTCTCAGAGCACAGGTGGGCAAACTTTTTGGCCTGATGGCCACAATGGGGTGTGAAACTCTATGGAGGGCAGGGTAGGGAAGGCAGTGCACAGATAGAGTAAATAGTAACAGCTTTTAAAATTCCACTGCATCTCATTTTAAATGATGTATAAAATATTACTTGATTTTGGTTAGTACTTCAAAAAATATTGGTATTTACATATCTAAACTTCTTTGTGAATTTGTCGTATATTTGAAAACCCCATAATTCCACATGCATTCTCCTGCTAGCACTGAGGCTGAACTGCTTGTCTTTTATGAAATAATTGGTATCTCTTCACGTTCATCCTGGGAAATTGTACGTCTTTTTTTCTGGTCAGATAGTCCCATTTTCTATCACTGCAACCAAATATGTCTCCAGATGACCAACTTGCTAATGAGTCTATGTTGGAAACTGTGAATGGAACTTCCACCTCAGGTAGTTTCAGAGAGATTTTTGTAAAAGCGGTAGGAAATATGTTGGAAGATTTTCTGGACTGGCACCTTGGCATTTTCTTTCAGGGACACTTGAGGCTTGAAAACCTCTTGGGGTCTGTAGGGCTCCCTTGCACTCCCAACTGGAGGGAGACCCCTCGAGCCAGTCTGAACTGGCCGGGTTTAGGCTCTGTAAGGGGACTGGCAAGTAGCACAGTCCCTAGATGCAGCTGGGGCCTGGGCTTTCCGGAGCTCAGGTAGCCAGCAGCAAACAGTCTCTAGAGGGGTGGCTCTAGCCTGGGCTTCAGGGCACAGGCCGCCAGCAGAAACAAAGCAATCTTTAAGAGCTGGGGGCTGGGCTTCAAGGCTCAGGTAGCCAGCAAACAAACAGTCTTTAGTGGGCTCGCTATGGCCTGAGCGTAGCACAGGCAGCCAGCAAACAGTAAACAGTCGTTCAGGGCTGGGGCCTAGGCTTCAGGCTCAGGCAGCCAGCAAGGCAAACAGTCTATAGGGGGCTGGCTCTAGCCTGGGCGTGGTACAGGCAGCCAGCAACCACAAACAGTCTTTAGAGGGTTGGGGCCTGGGCTTCAGGCTCAGGCAGCCAACAAACAAACAAGTCTTTAATGGTCCCCTGTTCAGGGTAGGGGCGGATGACTCAGGGAGTGAGTATCTCTGCCATCCAATAGGTGTCTGGTTCCTCTGGGTACACGGCGGCAGGTACTCCAAGCCAGTCATCCTCAGCATTGGGGGCTGGAGCTCAGCTCGGGCTTGACTCTCCTCCCGACAGCAGCAGGTCTTGTGGAGCATCCTTCTCCTCCCCTGCTTCTCCCCATTCTGGGCTGCAGGGCTGGCCTTTTGTAGTCCCGCCCCTGTACTTCCGGTGAGGGGGTGGGGCGACCTTGGCTCCACCCTCCTAGGGGTATTCCCGGATCCCTCGCACTCCCAGTCGGAGGGAGACCACTTGGGCTCACTATAGGGCCACCTGAAACATCTCTCTTCATTCTGACAGAGGAAAATTATGCACAACTTTTTTTTTTTCTTTGAAAGTTTTTCCAGTTCACATTTCTTATAGTGTGGTTAAGCTGCCTGTTACAGTTCAGAAATGAGATTAGATCAGAGAAGAGTTGAACCACAGAAATATATAGCAAACACATAATGTCAACAATGTTTAATGTCTAACCTTTTCTTAATTTTCTTGTAACTTTTTTGCATCGATATCCTTCATTTTGCAATTTAAGCTTTGAGTAAATCAACAGAGAATTATCACATATATTGTAATATGGGCAGTTGAAATTTCATTAGTGAGTGAGTGTATTACATAATACGAGGTTAAGCATTATGGAGTCTGAGTCTGAGGTCATGACCTGCCTGGTTCAGGATTGCTTGTGTGTTTGTCACTCTCAAGATGCTGGACAGCAAAAAGAAGTGGGGGTGGGGTAGGGGGTGAAGCAGAACATATTCATGCAGACGTCAGTTCATTTGTACACATGCATGTGCCTATTCTATACATGCCAGGAATCTGAGATCACCTGACTCATTTGCTCATTGGCCTAGCACGCTGTGATTCCCCAAACAAGAAAATAAACCCAAATAAAGGATCACATCCCCCCAGTCTAATTCACAGAATAGAGCACTAGGTAATTGTGCAGCTGGTGCCATGTTCTGCTGCTGCAGAGTATGTATCTACCCTAGCCATGAGTAAAACAACCATCACCATAGTGCTCTTTATAGGTGGCTAACACCATTATTAAAAAAAAAAAATTGTTGATTGCTGCATAGAAAATAAGCCCTACAGGATGTATTGTGTATTTATGGAATGGGACACATTTTGAACTTTGCCCCATTGTCCTCTATTGGGGGCAGGACTTCAAGGATGTTCCAGCATTTTATTTTGTAAAATATATGGGCTCCTTCTGATCGCCAGTGGAGGGATGCCCCATAGGTGAGAGCTCTCAGCTCCAGAGGGAAGTGTAACTTGAGCAGTGAGTGTTGTTTTTCTTCCGCCAAGTTCAGTCATTTTGTGTGGATTGGTGTATTCTTGAAGGGTTGCACAGAGCCCCTGATCTAGCTCACATTATTGGGGCTTTATACATTAGGCCTAGAATCTCAAAACAAATCCTGCACTGCAGTGCATTGAATATGGTATAATAAGCTATTGCCACGCTGATGCTATCAGGAGTTTTTCCAGCATGCTGGACCAGTTGAAGCTTCATCTAGATTGGGATGGTTGAGGAAGTAAAGTGGAAGGTAAAGACATATATTTCTGCAGCCAGGGCTTCATCTGGTATAGGCCAGGGGGATTGCTTCCTGCTTCTGTTGTGCATACCTGGAAGTATAAAACAAAAATCTGCTTCTTTACTAACTGTTTTCCTCTCATTTTAACACGCACATGACAACTTGTAGGGAGTTAGGTCAACTCACCTTGATGGTGTCCCTTCTTGACATGCAAATATTTTATTTATTGTTACTGACCTAATGGACAGGCAGTAGATTCTGAAGAGGTGGAGCCAATATTTCAAAGTCAATAAATAAATTACCTATCTGCTCTAGCTGTAGGTTTTAGTTTCCTGTTTGAGTGCTAGCTAACAGATCTTTTGGGCCAAACCTTGGCATTTGCACACAGTCTTATGCAAATCCAGAAACTGCATGTAACTGACCAATTTGCCATGCAGATAAATCTGCCTACAAATATTGAGGAAGCCTTTAAGGAGGTCTGTTAAACATTTGGCCTGGAGAGTCAGACAAGAAAGGTAGAAATGTGTAAGTTCTACTTACTTGTAGCAGATTGCTTGTCTAATGTCCATGTCTGGCATATCTACGTGTGTCTTTATCATGAGAGTTAAGGGACTGGGTGAATCTGCTTTAGATTACGAAATCTGCTGGAAAAAGCGATGGTGACCCTAGCATGTCTTTGCCCAAAGCTGGAAATGGGTGATGGGGTGGATTGCATGGATGGTGGCTGCAAGGCCAGAGTGAGGCTGGTTTCATAAAGATGTTGTAATAAATGAAGCAGTAGAGGGAGATAGCTTCCTTTTATGGACACCCAGGCAGATAGTTAGCTGTAAAATCCCTCTTAGGAGCTGTTCTCTACTTCCTTTACCTGTAAAGGGATGAAAAGTCTCACTGTGTTGCATAAATAAAAGGAAATGAGTGTGCACCAGGCTTGAATTTTTAAAATTGAGGAAATACTCTCCCTTTGTCCAACTGGAGAGGCAGATAGGGCAGCAGCTATGCCAGAGGTCCCAGCCAGGGAGGCTAGCCCTTGGTCCCTCCCCCGCAGCCTCAGCTCACTGTGCTGCCTGTGGTCTGGGTGACAGGGCTGCAAGAACCACTGGCTGTAGTCTATTAAATTGCTTCACTTGGGTAGGGAATTTTTGCCTCCCTAAACATGCCAGCCTCTGCCCCCTATCCAGCCCCCCACTTCATACCCTCACTGCCTCCCTTAGAAACCCTGGCGCATCATCCCCCCTTGCTCCTTGTTCCCTGACCACCCTCTTCTGGGACCACCCTGCCCTTAACTGCCCTTCCAGGACCTCACCCACTTTCCAATCTCCCCTGCTCCTTGTCCCTGACTGCTCCAATCCATATCCACACCCCCAGCCCGTGACAGGTCCCCCAGGAATCCCATGCCTATCCAACCACCCCTTGCTCCCTGTCTCCTGACTGCCCCCTGGGAAACCCTGACCCTTATCCCCCACCCCCGCTTCCTGTCCCCTTACCATTCTGCTCAGAGTACCAGGACTGGCAGTCATAAGTAGCACATTTGAACAGGAAGAAATTTGATACACTAGACTGGCACTCCATATATTTTTCGGAACCCTGATGTGGCCCTCAGGCCAAAAAGTTTGCCCAACTCTGAGCTATGGTGTAAGAATCTTGGGGCCAGGTATGAAAAATCATACCTAGAGACTATTCATTTGAAACCCCAGATATGTAAGTAGATCAGGAAATGTCTAGGAACGTACAGTTAGGTTGTTTTTCTCTTTATTTCTTTATGGCTTGGGGACTCCTCTGTGCTAATCCCAGGTGCTTTTTTTGTTTTGTTTTGTTTTGTTTTTTGCTTGTAACCTTAAAGCTGGACCTCAAGGAAGTTATTCTTGGTGCTTAATCCTTGTAGTTGCTCTCTTAAATTCTAGCAATAGCTTAAGTTTTCCAGTGTATTTTTTCCTGTTTCTTTTTAAATAAAATTTAGCTTTTTAAAGAACAGAATTGTATTTGGTGTCTTAAGAGGTTTATGCACATGTTTTTTAGTTGGCTGGTGACAACAGCTGATTTCTATTTTTTTTTCTTTTTGTTTCCCAGCTCTTCCCTGGTGGGGAGTGATAGGGCTTCAGGATATCCCACAGGAAGGCATTTCCAAGTGCACCTTCCTGGGCTCTCAAAGGGGTTCTGCACTTGGGTGGTGTTAGCATCTACCAATCTAAGGTCAGAGAAAAGCTGTAACCTTGGGAGTTTATGTCGAATTTAACCTGATGGAGGGAAGGAATTATAACCCTTATAATCCAATGCAGCAGAACATTTTTCTCAATGTCTCTTTGCCTAGACCTAATGTAATCACCCATACCATATAGGAATGTTTCTGTGGGTGTTCAGTTTCTTGGAATGTAGGGACATATATGTAAAATACAAGAAGATTGACTTTTTATTGAAGAGGCATAATCAGACTTGCATAACATTTGGCATGTACCCATCTTGTTATGAATTAGAATCATATTTTTTTCCACTGTGTAGCCCTTAGATTTATTTTTTAATGATGATTTCCTTCAACATTTCTGTTTCTGTTGAGGAATAATACATGTCTAGTCACTAATGATCTATACCTAGTAGATAAGGTCGGTCCTTTGGTTTTTAATTCAAAGATTTTAAGATCAGAGAGGCCCTTATGATTATCTAATTTGACTTCTGTTTATTACAAAAGTAATAAGTGAGATCTTTAAAAGGATTTCAACTTACTATCTTTGTAACACTAGGAAAATACTTTACCAAGTAGGCTACCCATTGATTTTCACTAAAGCTACAGGAACACACAGCTGTTTTAAGAGTTACAAGAGAGATTTCCTTTTTTCTCTGAATTCAGTAAAAAATTATTTAGATCACAGGGAAGAAAACAACAAAATAACCAAGCATAATATGAAATTAAGAATACAAAGTTAAAATCAAGTCTCACATTCATACAATATTTCTTAAATATTAAGTTTAATGCTAGAGATGTCCCAATTGCATAGAAACTATTCAGAACTTTTCTGATCTCAGTTACACTGGTGTAGAACCTGATCAAATTTACTGAAGTGCACAAATACTATGATACGGGCAATATAGGTACCTACCAAACTAACACTTCAGTAGGGTTATTTTGGTGTAAATAAGATCAGAATATGGTCTTTTATTTTTACATCTCCTCTAAAAATCTTTATTTGCACTAATGTGGTGAGAAGCCAGCACATAGCCATAGAAGGCAAAATTTAGTTCTGATCTAGGCAGGCACAACACTTGAATTTAGCCCATGGTACTCTGCATATTGAATAAAATGGTCCAGGTGTTTTGACTGATGATAGCTATTCCAGAACAAGTAAAGCTGAGCAGATCTGATACACTCTAAACAGATTACTACATGACATAGAACCTTTCATTGTAAGATTATCAATTTAAAAAGTTAATTTTTGTACATGCAGACTCTCAAATTACTATCTGATAGTGAATCAGCTACTTTGCCAGATCTCTTTACAATTTTTATCCTAAAAAGCTTGAATGTTATGAAGAAATGACTTAAAGAAACAGATTTGCCTTATTAAAAAAAATCAAATCAAATTTATATTAGCCAAAGTGGAATTATCCTTGGTCCTACTATAAACTGCACAGCATTTGCCTGATTGGCATTGGTGCTGAGCATTCACAGCTGTGTCTTTTCCAAAATGTTGGCTACATTGTATTATACAAATGATGCAAAATGAAAAAGAGAGACCCTATTTAGACTTCTGTGGATATGTTGCTACTGAAAAACAAGCCTTAGGTGCTAGTAATGAGGAAGAAAGCAAGCCTTACCATTCTTTTATTTTTCAGTTCCACATAGTCAAAGTTAATATTATTTATATGGTTTATGATGACAGTTTCTGCCAGTGAGGTATACGCTACCATGTTTTGACCTGCATCGTTGGCCGCAAGGTTTTGTAGTGTTTGAAAAGTGCAAGAATATATGTAGGAGATCACATGTATTATATGTGCATAAAAGCAGACTAATGGAGCATATTTCAGCAAACCAAAAGCTTCATTTCCAATGTTTCTGTATGTCTTCAAAGAGAAAACCAAGAAATTCAAGTTTGTAGTCATTTTAGTGTGATGGCTTCAGACTAAAAAAGTGAAGAAAAAAATATCACCACAATCAGCCCTTACTGGTTGTCACAAAGCTTTCTGGGCTTTTCAAAACACACCTTGAGAATCTTTAATTACCTGTTACATGAAAGATGAGAAGAATCAAATTGTTTTGACATGCACAATAAAACAGGCTTTTTATTGTCAAGGTCAAGAAATATAACCTAAAAAACCCTCTATAAGTTGTGAGCTGTCTTTTCCTGCAAAATCCTCTAGAATTATTCACTGAAATCCACTATGCTGTTCAGACTCACAAAATAGCTGGGATTTGCTTACCTCAGTGATCACTTTTGTCCGTGTTCCACATTGTTACAATTCCAGTCAGTGAGACTAACTTATCCTTCATGCGTGGTAAGTGGAATGGAAAAGGAGGAGGGCCAGGGGCCATCAAGTACCTGTTTTATCCCTTCTGTTGCCATAACCGCAGAGGGCAGGGAGGGACAGTAGGATGAACAAGGAAGACACAGAACTCAGCCTCTGTGAGTCGTAATGCAAAGCATTTCAAAACAAAATGAGTTGCTATGAATGTTCCTTTTAAACATAAAAATACGATCAACTTGGTCTCAGTTCAGGCCTTATGCTGGCTGGCTGTTCAGGGGTGAATTTCACCTTTTAAACTATTCATGCATCTATTTGTGAAAAATGTCTTTGAATCCCCAGTGTTTCATTAATTTTACCATGGATGATTATTCAGTTGAAGAACAAAGTGTATTTCTGGTATGGAATTTCACTATTTGCCATTTAATATTCTATTTAAAACATTCCTGACAGGAAGCAGAAACAACAGAATGTGACTCAGGTAATATTTCTGCTCCCTGATTGAATAAGACAACACAGAGTGAATAGTCAAAGTGAATAACTTGTGAACCACCCAATCTAAAAGCTATGATTACTTATATTTAGAGAAAATCAAGATTAGTTCACAAACAATTCTCTAATCAAAAAGGGGTTAAATTCATAACAAATAATTTGCTCTGAACAGTTCAATCACCAGTCCAGCATTACTCCAGTGTTTACTGAGAGCAGAATTTTCTCCAAACAATTGACCTCTCTAAAATCATTAGAATATTAGCTAAGCTCTTTTTCATTTGTACAGAATCTAAATTCTAACATCTTTTTTCCTTACTTCACCCTAATCCTAGGTCATGCCAGGTTACAAGTCTAAGTGAAACTGAAATTGGCGATATAAATCATGCCAATCAAAATTGTTACTACATTCCATTATACAAGTGATGCAAATAGGGAAAAAATAATTTTCCATAGCCTGTTTTAATATATTTTCTGTAAAATACAGATGTTAACAATTCTTTTTGCTTTGGCTTAAATTATATGTTAATGACTATTTTGAAATATTAAGCTAATTTCCATTTGAAACATTTCTGAGCAAAATTCAAGCCTCACTGAAGTCAATGGGAGTTATTCCATTGACTTCTAAGAGCTTTGGATGTTGCCCATTTTGCATTGTTTCCTTTCCATAGGTTTTATACTGTTGCTTCTTGTCTGTAATTGCTTTGAGTCAACAGAAGCAGTCTTTTTCTTTGTCTATAATCTAGAGGATTCATTGATAGTCAGAGGTGCTGTATCGTTAAGCAAGAGTCTCTATACACACTAGCTTCAACATCATTTCAAGTTCTTATCACTAAAAAAGTGTTCTCCTCTTCCTGCCTTAAACTGCTCTGCAGAGTTTTCATTGTTTAGCTATATTTTTCGAGAGGTTACTGCATTTCAATGATTTTTTAGGGAATCCATTTCTAATTGCAATGTTGTAAATATCCACTAAAGATCTAAGGAGGAAAGAAAAAGTGTAGCCACATATATATGCACAGCAGAAATGTAAATGTATGCAGTAAAAATGTTTCCAGTATGTCATCTTGTAAGACAGAAGGATATTAATTTAAATATGTAAAACTTATTTCTCTGTAATAGGAAAGTTGAGGAGAAACTCAAAATATGACCCTGGTATGTATTTTAATCACCCTTATATTATGCTGATGGGGTCTAAGAAATGCTACTTTTTTAATTTAAAATAAATCCATCTACTGCTACTGTCTGTGATGGGCAATTTGCAATTATGATCCTCATTATGAGATTTCTCCATGAAATGAGAGGTGTATTATAATTTAAATAGAGTTGTAGATCTGGTTGATTTTAATTTGTGACCTAAGGGTCAATAGTTATTGGAATGATAACCCTGCAGTAATGTAGCTCTTTAAGGCACACTTGTATAATGAAAAATCATAACTAGTTGCAGAAAGTATAATTTTTTGCCTTTGTCATTCAGAAATACAGCTATATCAGTCTTCATTTTATAAACTTAAAACTCCATCAGTTAAAACATGTTTTTGCTAGAAAAGTTATGAAGTTACCAGTAGCACCTGATTTCTTGTAGCAGTTTATAAATGCTCATTGCTTTCAATATGCAGCAATATTCCAATTCCTATGTTTTTAAAAACTGCACATTGTTGTTCTGTCAATAGTTATGACCTTAGTGTACTATCAACAGGTTTGCTTTTCACAATTTGTCATTCCTGCTTTCTTTCTGAATTCCAAGGTTCCCTGCCCTAGTTTGGATGACTGGTTAAATAGAACATAGACCGGGGTGGGCAAACTATGGCCTGCGGGCCACATCCGGCCCGCTGGACCGTCCTGTCCAGCCGCCTGAACTCCTGGCCCTGCCCCCATCTTCCCCCCCTCCCCTGGAGCCTCAAAGCACTGCATGGGCAGTGCTCGGGGGTGGGGGGAGGGAGAAGGCTGGGCAGCGGGTCTGGCTTCACGCAGCTGCCAGACACACTGCTTAGTGGCATGGTAAGGGGGCCAGAACAGGAGAGATTGCATAATAGGCGGGGAATCCCGGGGCGGGCAGTCTGCTAGCAGGTGGGGTTGGATGGGGCATAGGAGTCATGGGGGTCATCGGGGCAGGGGGGTGGATAGGGGTCGGGGTGGGGGGCTAGAGGATTCTCAGGAGAGGGTGGTCAGATGACAAGGAGTGGGGATGGGGGTGTTAGGGGTGGGGCCCAGAGAAGGTGTTTGTGGGGGAGTCTCTGGAGGGGACAGGGGACAAGGAGCAGGGGGGCTTAGATAAGGGGTGGGGTGAGTGAAATAAACACAGAGAGAGAGTGAAGTCCAGAGTCCAGGGGTCTTCGAGAACTCTCTGCCATCATCCCTAAGATTTGTCAGTCCGAAGGTGGGAATGTTAACTCAACCATTTCAGTTGATTTCAACTTTATAAAGAACATGAAGAAAGAGACAATCTGTAACATAGCCAGGACCAAACCATAAAAAGAGTTTTGTATCTGAAAAATGTGATTCATACCTGGAAATGAAGTGGAAGGCATGGTGGGCTACAGATCATTGATTTAGTAAGGTCCCTGATGCAAATACCAGTAAGTAAATGACAGCCAAATGCTGCAGTAGCTGAATCTTCAAAATGGCCACACGTGTAGTTCTATGCAGAGAATATTCATAGAATAGAATCATAGACTATGACTGTTGAAGGAACCTCAGGAGGTCATCTAGTCCAACCCCGTGGTCAAAGCAGGATCAATCCCCAACTAAATAATTCCAGGCAGGGCTTTGGCCTTAAAAATGTCTAAGGAAGGACTATTGTAGCAGTCCACTATGGAGGTGACAGAGAAATGGCTAACTGTGGCAACTTCCATACCTGGAGGAAAAGTTGTGATTTCATTGCCCACCACATAACAGTAGCTAACTGATCATCTTAAAGCAACCTGGGATCCAATAATATTTCAGCAGGAAAAAGGAAAATTTGTATTTGATTACTAACACTAGAGCTTTATACTTCTTGATTTATATGGCCAAGCAGATAAATGCTAATTTAAATTAAAATGACTGAAATTTTAATTTCAAATAGTTATAGTCCTTCATGCCCAGTGAGAAGTTAGGAGCACAAGAGAACTTCTTGCCATTAAAACTTTCAGTCTGTTGGGCTGGCTCATATGTATAGGGATTGCTTTTAAAGTACAAATTCTCCATGGCTGATATATGCAGAGTTGTTGTAGCTGTGTTGGTCCAAGAATATTAGAGAGATAAAGGGGGTGAGGTAACATCTGCTCGTGTTCCTGTTCTACTTTGTATTTGGCTGTGACATTTTAAGTATGTTTTCCAGACTGAAGAAGAGCTCTGTATAAGCTAGAAAGTTTTTCTTTCACCGTCAGAAGTTTGTCCAATAGAAGCAACTATCTTATCCATCTTGTCTCTCATGACTGATGTCAATCTGATATTGCTATTCTTTGGTTAGTGTCAGCCTGATAGAATGTAATAACTATGGTACAGCAGTTAATAAACCTCCTTTATATGACAGTAGAGTTAATAGAGGAGATTCAGATAATTATCAAATCAAACTTTCAAATTACAAGATACCTTGACATATAATATAGAACCAATTTGTGTTTTACATTAGTAGGTTCCAAATGACAAAGATGCATTTAGCAAAAAGTATTTACATTATTTTTATAACGAAAGATTCACAAAGTCAGCTTTTATTTTTAGTGTTTGTCTTTATTTTGTGTTAATTTATACATGTAAATGTTACTAACAAGCTCTTATGATTTTAAAGAAACGTGAATATCAAAGTGAGCGCACAAATTAAATTCTATTCTTACTCTGCCAGAACAAAACTGATTCAAAACCTTCATCAGATTTCTTTTGGCCCAATCCTCCAATCTGGCTAGGTCACCCTGGACCCTATCCTACCCTCCACCATATCTACCTCTCCCTCCAGCTTTGTGTCATCTACAAACTTGCTGAGAGTACAATTCATCCCATCATCCAGATCATTAATAACAAAACTGGCCCCAGTATCCATATGATACTGACTGCCAACTAGACATCAAACCATTGATCACTACCTGGTAAGCCTGACAATCTAGCCAGCTTTCTATCCACGTTATAGTCCATTCATTCAATCCATACTTTAACTTGCTGACAAGAATACTATGGGAGATGGTATCAAAAGCTTTGCTAAAGTCAAGATACATCACATCCACCACTTTCCCCATGTCCACAGAGCCAGTTATCTCTTCATAGAAGGCAATCAGGTTGGTCAGGCATGACTTGCCCTTGGTGAAACCTTGAAGGGTGAAATATAAGCCTACTGGATCCTGAATACCCAAGGGGAGGGCTCCCACCTAGGGCATCATTCTCCACTGGCAAGAAAAGATTCCTTTCCTTTGGGCTGGAGTTTTGGGGCCTGCTGTGTGCATCATGCTAGTCAACTTTTTGAGGTTGGGAAGGAATTTTTCCATCACTGCTGGACTGGCCTGGGTACTGTGGTGGTCTTTCTCCTTCCTCTCTGCAGTCCAGGGACCTGGTAGGTAAGCTAAAATGTAAAGTTCATGTTGCTGCAGCTTGGATGGTGTCTAGTGCAGGTGTTCATTCATTTAGGGGTTCTGGTTCACTGCTAAACCAGGATTGGAAATGAATTTGGAGAAACATCTCCTAAAGAAGGTGGGGAATTGGGTTAGGGGTCCTAGTGTCTGGAATAGCAAACAGATGAACCATCTTCCTCATCTCCTTAATCCACAAATGAGAGGTGGGCTGCGGGTTGCTCAGACCAGATAGATAGTGCAAAAGGGATAGGAGAACTGAAGGCAGCCCTTTCCCCCCACCCCCTTCATGGCTTACAGAGGAAGAATGACCCTCACTGGACAAGTTATTGGTGGAGAATTTTCCAGGTGTTACTGCCTAGTTAAACCACAATCCTGTTTTGTCTGTCTTCCTGTGGTATGAAGGACAATGGCAATTTGATGTACACCAGGTAAGAGAGAGTGGAGTTTTAGAGCAATACCACACAAGATGCTCGAAGGAGTGGTGCTAGTGGTTCAGGGAAGCAGTCCTCTTTCCTTCATGCCTGCTGATATGGGGCAGTGTCCTGCTGCAAATTCTATCTTCCAAAGGGGTTATAAAATTCCTGGCTACATGTGGTCATTAATGAACCCAGACACTTCCTCAAAAGAGTGTTATGTCTAGTGTCAGAAGTTGTAAAGTTATGAATGCTTAACATGACTCCCTTAAAACATTTTCATTTGGAGTTTTAGGGTACATTTACATTGGAGTTGGAAGTATAATTTCCAGCACAGGTAGATGCATGTGTTCTATTATTCATCAAGCTACTGTGTTTAAAAATAGCAGTGAAGTTACCTGATCTCGTCTGAAGCCTAAGAACATATTCAGGGCTGCTAGTCTGTCTAACTGCCCATGCCACTGTAGCTACACAATTATTTTTAGCATGATAGTTCAATCAAACCTAGCTGGCATATTTTGCCTGAACTGGAAATTACACCTCTAACTCCAGTGTAGATGTATCCTTTGAGTGTTTTGGAACTTGTGTGTTTCAGACTCCAGAAGACTATAATGCTCTCTGTTTCATTTAACTTAAGACCTAAAGTCTAAAACTACTGCGTGGATTTTCATCAAATTTGTTTTGTTCTAAAATATAGATCTCACTGACACTCAAAACAAAAACCAACCAAATCTGAAGACCTGATGCTGATCTCATACCATGACAATGTAACACTAAGAATAAATTCACCAGTGTCAATAAAGTAATTCCAATACACCAGTCTGAGATCAGAGTCTGACCTTGTAATGTACTGTACCTTATTACGTTATAGTGACCTGATCCAAAGCACATTGAAATCAGTGGAAAGAGTCCTGTTGACTTCATTGGGCTTTAGACCAGTTCCTATAAAAAAAAATCCATTTTGCTTACTATAAATTGTTTTCTCTAACATAATTTATGATTATATACAGAGAGATCATATTTTAAGGCATAAGTACAGAGGAGAGTAAAATTTGTTTCAACTTCACCTTTGCACTTCCTCACTTTTGAGTGTTTGACTTGTTCATTTTAATATTGCATCACTGAGATTTCCCCCCACTCCAGGGAACAAAAGTGGCAAATGGCCAGTGCAAGTCATATGCCTTTTCAAAATAATATCCATTACATAATCTTGCTATTCAAAGTCTAATCAAGTTTTTTATTGCTATCTTTAATGTTCAAAGATCATGGTAGCTATTGAGTAAACAAACCTTTAGCAACTTTGGTACAGTCAAGTACCTGGAATTAGGTTCATTACCTCAACACACAGAAGATAACACAAGTTCAGAAATAATGTCTCAACGTCAATAATTTAAGTCAAAGAAATGCAAAACAAAAGCAGAATAAACCCCCAATAATAAGTTCTATTCAATTTAATAAATTTCTCCCTTTATCCACAAAAGAAACATAACTTTTCCTCATTTTCTATTTGTTATCTTTGGTTTATTTCTAACTTTACATCAATCTAAATGCCAATCTGGTCTCCACTTAGCTCTGACAACACATTCTTACTTCCTTCTCTCTGGACATGTAATGTTCTTCTTACTAACGTCAACTGTTTTAATTTTCCTATAAAGGTCTTTTCTTTCCCCATTATTATGTGAGTGGATTAGTGACCTCTTGTCCTCTATCTGTATATCTAGTCATTGAGCAAAAAAGCAACAACAACAACAATCTATGGACTTGTAAAATAAATCTTTGGACAATGTGGATTTAAGAGGTTAGACTCTGGAATAGCTGCAGAGCTAGAACAATATAATTGGTGAAAAAGGAGGCAACATAAAGGAATTTAGACACATGGTATTGAACTAATGAGAATATTATGATAAATATTATGATAAATGAAGCACAGAGGAGGCTATTACAAATACTATAGTTGATGAAAGGACAGATAAGAAGTGATGGATTATACACTAGGAAAATCTGTCTTTAACCACTTGTACTTTTGTCTTAGTTCAGGAAAAGAAAACCAGCTTAATTAATTGGCAAGAAGTTGCCAGTAACTGCATTTTTCCCCATCATGATTCCCCAAGGTGGATTAAATTTAATAAACAAGTCATTTGACATGCTATGAAAAAATAACTGATTGTGGAAAACAATTTAGAGGTGTCACATTTCATATGCAAATTTTGCTGTGGAACATTTTTGCAGAAAATAGATTATGGAACACACACATTTGTTTGTTACCTCACCATGCTAATCTTTATTATCTCAATTCTAGATAATACATAACCAAGGTAATTCACACAGGCTATGTGTTACAACCAATCAACAAGAGATACTATATTAGTATCTTTCAGTCTCTTATAGTGATATGTTTCCTCAACTTTTCTCTCAATAAAATTCAAATTTGTGTTCAATGTGAATGAATACCCATTACCACAACAAGACGAGGTAGAACGTTTTGTAATCATGCCATGTGTTGTTCACCATGCCAAGTTTAATGTTTCCCTTAAATCTTCCTTTGAAGTGATAAAACAGATCAATAATCAGTTTCACAATGCTCTGGGGTATTAGCATACTACTTGGAATGAAGCAACATGAATGGTGAGCACAGTCCATGTATCAGAATAATGTCTTGAACATTCAGACTGTCCTTGTGGTGCCCACACATTGCACGTATGCCTGACAGAAATGCTGTATATTATATCAAAATAATGTTCAGAGTTTAAAGATTTGACTAATGCAGCAACACTAGTAAAGTCTCCAGGATTTATGAAGGACATATTAAGAAAGTAAATTTTAGTTAGCCCATGATGAGTGTTTAAATAAGAATTTAGGACAGGGAAGTACTTGTCTTCACTATCACTGAGCCCTTCTATCAGAAAAAAATAGTTTTCCTTCTTTTGTTTTATGTTTTTGTCTCACTGGTAACAATTTGTACTGACTCACAGCTAATAATAGCGGTAACTATGGATTGTGGATTCTCCCTCACTTCCAGTCTTTGTATCAAGTCTTTCTAAAAGATATTGTTATAGTTCAACAGTAGTTGTGGACGTGATACAGAAATTAGTGGGTGAAGTTCTTTGATCTGTGTTTTTCAGTTCAAGCTGGTTGATCTTAATGTCACTTCTCGTTTTAAAAATCTTTAAACCTGCTCCGTATTTCTCTGTCATGCATAGTGAGATAGAATAAGATCCTTTGACATCTTCCAATTCAGTTGCAGATCCTGGAATGTCAGTGAGACCATATTTGTTTATGATTACATTCTTTGGTGGAGAAGATGGGAAGATGGCTACTGACTGACTTGGATGCCAGAGATTTTAAGGTGCAGTTAGTCAAACTACACATACCAATTGGATTAAAAAGGGGTTCTTTACAATGGTCTGTTTATTACTCACAGGTAGATTTTATTTGGTAGTCATGGGTAAATTCTAGTTTCTCAAGGGACCACCTATATGGAGTCGATGAGAGCATTTTAGAAAGCTCTTGGTCCTCCTACCCAAGAGTGATTTAAAGGGGTGTTAGCAGTGGCCAGAGTAGGCTGTATAGTGATTTTCAGAGTACAGCTCATAGGGGAATGAACACACCATTTGTTCACTAGAAGTATCCTCATAGTGGATTTAAGGGAACAGATCTCCTAGTCATCACAAAGGAAAAAAGAGCAAAGTAGGAACAGAAGATCTGTGAGAATCTGTAAATGTCAATCAGGACAACACATAGGGGACAAGCAGACCACCCCCAGAATACTTTAGTGGGATGCTGGGTCAGCCTTCCCGCCTTATCCCAAGAAGACAATATAAAGTGGGAAGATCTGTTATGAGAATTCTAACTATAAATGTTTAAAATTTCTACAAATAAATCCTTCCTTTCCTTCTATAGCTATCACTCAGGGTATATCTACACAGTAACTAGATACTCACAGTTGGCCCATGCCAACCAGCTTGGGCTCTTGGAGCTTGGTATGCAGGGCTGTTTCATTGCTATGTTAAGTTCCAGGCTTGGACTGGAGTATGCAGGGTGGGAGAGTCACAGAGCCCAGGCCGCAGCCCGATCCCAGAAATCTACACAGAAATGAAACAGCCCCACAACCCGAGCAGAAGACATACCCATAGTAAGGATCTGGATTCCAAGCAAAAAGTAGAAAAAACTCTCAATCCCTCTAATAGCAAGAAGCTATGATTAATGCAGAGGACTTCGGTCATTCTAAAATTCATGGGATAGACAGGGAGATGTTCTGTCTCGATGCTTAACTGCAAGCATTTGAGTTAGTGTTTACCAATCAAAGGATCTAATTCTGTTATATTAAGTCAACATAAGTGTTATTATTGGCCTCAGTAGAAGCAAGGCCGGGAGTAGAATTATTCAGGAACATCCAGCTGTCGTTCAGTCAGCATTTTAAAGTCTCTCTGGTTGGATACAAGCTAGTAAAAAACTGTAAAAAGAATGAAATTAATTCAGGGATTTCCCACCCCAAGGGATAGTATTCCCCCACCTCTCGGTCATGCCTCATAAAGAGTCTCTTTTCAGGTAAACTACTGAAGTGTGGCAATGTACAAGTGTACACTCATTTATGTTTGGTTCCAGAGCCATCCAAGTGTGTAAAATTTATGTTTTTGTAAATCTACTATAAATACAGCTATTTTGTTGTCATGGAAAGTCAGTGGGCTTGCTGAAAAATGCTGCAGCCTCTGAACAGTTTCTACTTTGTCCCTATGTATTTTGCACTAAATAATGAAGTAGTGCATATTTTGATCAAAGCCAGATCTGAATTTAGATCACATGCCTGCCAAATTCATAAGAGTTCAGAAATAATTGTTCTAGTTCAGGTCCATAAATACATGAAACCTTTCAATCAGGGATTAATCACTTTTCTTTATTTCTACAGAGCATAACACAATGAGGCCCCAGTCCTAACTGGGGCCTTAGCCTGTTACCATAAATATTTAATATTTTAATAATAAAGACAGAAATAAGGGATTATGCTGTGATTATGATAAAATTTAATTATGGTTCTAGTATCAAAAGCATCTGCAAAAGTCTCTGCAATGGAATTGTCTGGTTCCAAGCTTGATAATGTCTCAGTGATTTCTGTCTCATATCTGTAAGTGCAAATACAGTAATAGAAAGGACCACTGTGATCATTTAGTTGGACCCTCTGATATAATACAAGCCACAAATCTTCCCCAAAATAATTCTTAAAACATTCATTTTAGGGAAAAAAATCAATCTTACCAAAATTGCCAGTTGTAGATAATCCATCACAACCCTTGTTAAATTGTTCCAACAGTCAATTATCCTCACTATTAAAAGTTTACACCTTATTTCCACTCTGAATTTATCTAGCTTCAGCTTCCAGCTATTGAATCATGTTATCCTTTTTTCTGCAAATTGAAGAGCCAATTATTAAATATTTGTTCCCCTTGAAGATACTTACAAATTGTAATCCAATCCACCCTTAACCTTCTATTTTTAAAGCTAAGTAGATTGAGCTCCTCCTGTCTCTTACTTTAAGGTATGTTTTCTAATTAACTTGTTTGGCTTTCTCTGAACCCTCTCCAATTTATCAACATTTGCCTTGAATTGTGGACACCAAAACTGGACACAGTATTCCAGAACAGTCATTCCAGTGTTCTCTGTTATTTATCACTCCACCTAGTTTGTGTCATCATCAAACTTTAGCAGTGATGGTTTATTTTCTTCCAGGTAATTGATTAAAAAAAATTAAGTATCATAGGGAATTTTTGTGGAATCCCACTAGAAACACACCCACTGAGGGAGGATTCCCCATTTACAATTACATTTGAGACCTATCAGTTAGCTAGTTTTTCATCCATTTAATGTGCCATGTTAATTTTATATTGTTCTAATACTTTAATCAAACTGTTGTGTGGTTCCAAGTCAAACACATTACAGAAATCTCAGTGTACTGTATCTACACTTATCAACCAAGTTTCTAATCTCACCAGAAAAAGATATCAAGCTAGTTTGACATGACCTATTTTCCATAACCCCATATTGATTAGCATTAAATATACTACCCTCCTTAAATTCTTTATTAATCATGTCCTGTAACAGCCACTCTAGTATCTTACCGTGGTTTAGAGTCAGACTGACATGCATAAAGTTATCCAAGTCATTCTGTTTACTCTTTGTAAATACTGGCACATTAACTTTCTTTCACACTTTTGAAACTTCTTCAGTGTTCCAAGACATTGAAAATGAACATTCCAGAACCAGTTCATTTAAACTATTGGATGCAACTTCTATGGACCTACTGATTTAAAATGTCTGACTTTAATAGCTGCTTTTTCACATCCTTCTAAGATGCTAGTGGAATGGAAAGAGTATTACCATATGATAAGACTACATCTGTTTTTCCCCCAAAGTATAAAACAGAAATTTATGTATATTAGATCTTCCATTTTTGTCTAGTAATGGATCAATACCATTGTGAGGATTCTTTTTGTTCCTATATACTTCAATAAGAAGGAAGGGTTTGTTTCTTTGTTTTTTAACTCTGCTGGCCGTAGTTTTCTCCTTGTGTCCCTTTGCTTCCCCTATCAACTTTCTACATTTCCTAGGTCTGATTTGTATTTATTGATATCACCTTCTTCTTCCTTCCATTTGATAGTTTAGATAATCTATGCCTTTACCTCCCCCAAAAGCAGTTGTTTTGGTTTTTTTTGTTTTTTTTTTTTTTACAAAAAAAATAACTAATAGGGCCTTTTCCCCTGATTATACTTTTTTGGGAATCTGGTAAAGCATTCTTAAACAATTCTCAACTATCATTCCCATTTTTTTGGATTAAATTCTTCCTCTCAATTGATTTGGCTCATAATCATTTTCAGCTTTTTGAAATTGGCCATTTTAAAGCAATAAGTATATAATATTTTATTCTGTATGTACATTAGAAAGTCCCCCATAATCATGCAGTTCCCCTCCCTCTACACATTTTAGAGAGGTGTGTAAGAAGCCAGTCATCCTGTTTCCTAGTGTGATTTGGTGCTCTCTAGGAGACATCAACCAATACTCCATTTTATGCTTTATCTGTTAGGTTATTGATTTGTAAGCATTCAAGATAATTTTCTTCCAGATTTTCAGTGACTCAGAAACAGGTAATACCATTTGACAGTGCCACTGTGCCTCCCCTTTTGCTCACTTGATATTTCTTAAATAGGTTGTAACCATTGATTTTAACATTCTAGTCAGACAAATCATCCCACCAGGTTTCAGTAGCATCAACTAGATCAAATTTATTTTCATAAGTGAGCAATTCCAATTCCTCTTGTTTGTTACACAGCCTCTAGCATTTGGATAAATAACACTGGTGTTCTAACTAGTAGACCTAAAAGCTCAAAGCTTGATTCTCAATTGAAGGCATGGCTCCATTTTTAGAGTGAGATGGTAATCCTCTGCCTCAAGGAACACAGCAGGTGTGCCTCAGTTTCAGAGGGAGCAATGTGCACTCTCTTCCAAAGAAGACCAACTCTGCTAATGATCTACATGGTATCAGTCCTACTTTCTCTTATGCCTTCCTGCCCCACTGGAAAATCTGAACACAAGAGTCTAATTCAGTGACTGCTGAAGTTAGTGTGACCAGACTTCTGGTGACGAGATGGTCACCAGACTAAGGGTGACCAGACATCCTGATATTAGGTGCTTTGTCTTATATAGGCCACTATTCTCCTCCCCGCAAAACACAAAGTTTCCTGGTTTTTCACAGTTGCTCTCTGATCTCCTTAGTGGGTCCCAGCATTATACCCAGATCCTGTGTAGACAGACAAGGCATAAGAGGCTCCTTGTTCCTGCACTATGTAGATCTGTACAGGTCAGACACAATATGGGTCAGACAGTGCTAGGATTTTAAAAGAAAAGATAGATGTGAACTGTGAAACCCAGGTATGTTGCCTGGAGATCAGAAATGGGGCTATTAGAGGTTTGGTCTCTTGTCTCCCATGGAGTTGGCAGGAGATCAAATACGTGCATATTTTAAAAGTCAACATTATCCATATGCTTGACTAAGTTGGGTATTTTGGTGAATACATATTAACAACAATAAAGGAACATGGTAACCTTATGTTTTTCAAACCACATTCTGTACCCTAAGTTCTAAAGGATAAAATAACTGAGAGACTCTGGGAAGTTTCGATATTATAGAGAAAGTAGATCATTTGAAATGGATTGCACCAAATTGCAAGATTCTAAAAACTGGATAGGTCCATCTTATGTTATGACTGCAAAATGATAACCAGCTAGGATCTGGTAGTTTCTTGGTGCACCTGATGAACTGTCTCTATGTCCAAAAGAGTTTCTAAAAATTGGATCTCAAACACACCAGCAGACTAATAATAGAACAATCTACAAATTATGCCACCATAAATACTCATTTAGGTTTATATTGCTATATGAAAACAATTTCAACCTCAGCTATTTCCCAATCATCAGTGAATAAGATTCCAGTGCCTCTCTTGTTGATTTAATTGAGTGAAAAATTTAAAAGCACCATGGAAAGTTGGAGACCATCTTAAACAATTAGATGAATGAACATGGAATAAGAGTTAGAGTGTTTTTTGTTTGTTTGTTTTGTTTTTAAATGAAACTCTGATACGTATCTTGGATTCAATGCAAATTCTAATGGAGTCAACCCAATTCTCCTACCAGCTTGAACGTTCGCAGATTTTAGGATAGAAGAATGTCAGTTTACAAGACTTTAAAATGTAGTGACATATACAGAGTCAGGACAATATTTGATTAAGTCTCAGATACCATGTAGATAACATAGTCCCTATTGTATTGCAGTTTTTAATCAAAGTGAGATGGCCCAATCCTGCAAACATGTAATCACAGTCTTACTTTTAGGCATGTCAGTAGTTCTCAGTGAAATCAATGAGAATCTAAAATGACTGAAGATAGTCTTTTATGCATATGTTTATGGAAACCATTTTTTAAAGGATTTTACAAAAAGATATTTGGCTATAGGAATTTCAAACAACTCTGTCAATTAAACCATTTACAGTTCTAGATAATTATTAAAGTATTTAAAGACTTTTTAAACTATTTTTGGAGGGAAGTTTCACAATCTCTATGTGAGGTAGGGAAGTATAATCCCTATTTTACAAATGGAGAAATCAGGCACACAATAGATTATGTGACTTGTCCATTGTCATGTGTGAAGCTTGTCTCAGAGTCAGGAATTGAGCCAAGGTTTCCTAAACCCTAATCTAATTTCCTGTCGACTAGAGCATTCTTCCTACTTTGATGCTTTTGTGTTTGTATGTTCAGGATCCATATGAAGGAGGCAGATGAAACTACTGAAATATAACAACTAAGAAAAATTGGAGTAGAACCTCTGTGATAACTAGAAGTCTACCTTATTTGGGAGCTCAACTGTGAAAAGTGAATAAAATGTCATAAAGTGCCAGAGTAACCTATAATGATAAAGTTGATGGAAAAAATGCAAAAGGGAGATAAGAAGGCTGAATTACTACCAACAAAGAGACTTACTGATAAAATTCAAGAACCGTGTTAAGATCATGCAAGGTAAATAAAAGAAATTTGGGATCAGAGATTGGTGCACCAAAATTGGTGTTTGAAAAATTTGGCCAAATTAGTGGACAAAATAATGTCACAAAGGGCTACTCTATCCACCGCTCCCCTTTTATGATCCTCAAAAAGAGACTTGGAAGGGGTGGGGACACAGGAAGTTGGCTGCTACAACACAAGCTGACTGAAAGACAAGAAAAGGGGAAGGAAGGAATGTCATCAATCATAGTTGCCACCTCCATCATCTCTTCTGACCCCAGGATTCAGCATACCATTTCCTAATCCCAAGAGATGTCCTGACCAGACTGGGCCAGAGAGAGAACCAGATGACATTAACACCTTCACTTGTTCTGGCTACAGTCCAAGCACTACTTGCAATGTGAGACTTTGTCTCTCCTCCTCTACCCTCCCACTCCCACATCCTTTCCCTTCACTGCCTCATTTCTTATCTTTCCTATCTCTCCTTTTTTCTTTCTGTCTAATAAGAGTCTGGCTTAGCCAGCCAAGACTGCATATTTTGTGACATTGCGATAAACATCTGACCAGAAAGGCAGCTAAGCCAATGCCCTAAACATCCCGATGATGGTATAAGTTTGTTAAGTCTCGTACTGGATGATAACACTATGTGTTGTGCTAGTGTGTTTCCAACAGCAAGGTTCCAAGTGCAAGTCAACATCAGAGGCGAAAGCTGCATTTTCTATCTTTGCTGTTCTTTTCTTTCCCCTTTTGTGTGTGTCTGTCCTGTTTTGCCTTTTAGAAAACGGGATCAGAATTTAACAACAACCACAGCAGCTCCAGCCCACCTCAGCTGTTTTTTCCCCCTAAAGCGAGTTATCACCATCTTTAATACCATCTAACGGACTACGCCAGAAAAGGCTTTTTTCTCTTTGACAGACTCTCTCTCATTAAAGGGATGTTTTTTTAAAAAATGGAAGCCTTTGTTAATGAGTTACATTTCAAATGCTTTAATTGTTTTCCTCCTTTTTTATATTTTTAATTATGCGTTTGCCATGGTACTAAGCAGACTGAACTCTCTCTATTCAAGTTCACACCTTTAACCCTTTTAGCCCCTTTACACCACATAAATTAAAACAACAGACTTCATTCTCTGGCGGAGATGAAACTTTAGTAATTTCAGCTCCAAAGCTAAATGTTTTGGAAGATAAACAGTATGTGAAAAGAGGAGGTGGAAGTAAAAAACATTAATTGTAGCCGACACTTCCAATCACCTTCCACAGTGCAAAAATTTTACAAAAGCTTTAAAATTCTATGATCCTTCACTCATATAGGAAAATATAATGTGGGACAGTGTATTTACCTTATATAGACCCATTTTAGTAGGAAATATTGGGGAAAGATTCTGAAATCCACTGATCACTAAGTTATTTTCCAGTCCTGCTTATATACTGTATATAAGGGCTGCAAGAATCTTCTTGTGGTTGCTGTTTAAAAGCATGTATTTCTCCTCCTTTAGCTGTTAATACTACTAAAATTGTATTATACATTTTACCATGAAAAATCAATAACAAGAATTGGCAAACTATGTGATAGTATGAGCACTCAAACTATTAATAGATAAAATGCCGTAAGCAGAGGTAGGCTTTTATTATTGGAAATTAAAGCCATGGGAACTGTGGTCTCATCAGTTTGAGCCAGTAAGGATCTGCACTCTCAGAGTGCCTTTGAAGGGCCATGGAAAAATAAGCTCATATTTCTGGTATTCGTGTTTACCAGTGTAGATGTAGAAGGGTCACTGTCACATCCTGAGCACTCCCTAGTTGCTGAGCATATTTCTAGGAGGTCACCTGCCTTTAGAGTTGTCTTTTGTAAAAACACCAGACTGGGAGAACCCAGCGCCGTATGCCCACTTGACTGGGTTCCAGCTCAAGGCCCTTGTTTAAGACAGCCAGACCAGTCCTTCTCAGTCCTATGCTATTCCTTGAGCTATTTTTCCTGTCTCTGTAGTGTCGCTCCCCACCCTTATTCCCCTTTTGCCCTGTTTCTCCCTCTTTGAAATGTTGGTTTTTCTGACAGCCTTTCACTGGTCTGCTGGATGGATCTTCAGTCTCTGCAGTCCTTCAGTCTCTCTGGCAGATTCCTTTCTTCTCTGGAGTGCTCCCCCTAACTGAGCTTCTTAACCTTTCATTGTGCCCAGGTATTTGACTGCCTAATTACCCCAGTGACTCTGGAGCTAACTACTTCCACCTGAACCTGAACTGCATCATTACCCATTGTGGAGCTTATCAGAGGTAGGCTGGGACAGATCCCTTCAGAATCTTCTGACAAATGACTTTCAGATCACTTAATGACACTCATGATTTCATTGAGAGTCTGGGAGTGGTTGGCTTTTTCTTAAAACCACATCTGCTGGCAGCAAGGGTGAAATAAGAATCTCAGTTTTCACTGAAAATTAGTTTCTTCCCGTCATGGTTCTAATGGCTTGGAAACCAGAAGGCAAATAAAAATAGCCAAACATATTTTTAAATCCTCTCATGATTTTTGAGTCTGCCTCCTGTCCTTGAATGCCTAGGGGTGATAATACTGTATTAGAAACAATGTTACATTCAATATTTTGTTAAGGGACAGTTGAAATGGGAGATGTTGGTCCACACTGGATCACCAAAAGGAGCTGTTCATTGTGATGGTCCAGTGCTAACCTCTGAAGTATGAGGTTGGTCAAAAGCAGGGGAAAAAAAAAGACTGGGAGTGAGGGCATGAAGGGACAACTGGATCCTTCAGCTTGACTGGATCCCTTTTGGGGGTAAACTTTTGAACAGTTAGTGGATCTCAGACATTGCAAATCAAGTTTGGGAACAGCTCTATGTAGAAAGGGCAGCCTTGCCAAGGGAACCTAAGGAGGGAGCAGAAGACGTGATGGTAAAAGACTGTTTCAGTCTTTATTGCAATAAACTTCAGTATCTCATGTGAGTGACTCTTCCCTGTCCTTCCTTCTGTTCAGAGTGCAACGTCTACAGTAACTTATACTGAGAAAAAACTGGGTATCCCTTATTAAAGACTATGTAATTGAATCCTGGGGGCTATGGAATTACATCCTGAGGTCAAATCAAATATGCTTTTCCGTCACATCTTTTGTTTCCCCATGTCATTTGTGTCTGGCACATGCTTTATATCAGGAATCTCAAACTCAAATGACCACGAGGGCCGATGAGGACTAGTTCATTGGCCTGAGGGCCGCATCACTGACACGCCCCCCTCCCTGCCCCCGCCCCCTCCCCCACCCCACCCCTTCCATGAAGTTCCGCCCCTGCCCCGCCTCCTCCCCTGAGCGCGCAGCTTCCAGCTCCTCCCCCGCTCCCTCCTGGAAAGTGCTAAGCGCCTGAGGTAGGCAGGTAGGAGGCGGGGGGCGCAGGGAGCTTGGTGGCTGGAGAAAATTAAGTGGGGGGAGAGAAGGGGCATGGGGAGCTTGGATGGCCGCAGAAAATAACCCCGTGGGTCACGTGTTTGAGACCCCTGCCTTAGATGAACTACTCCACCGCCTACCAAATCTGAGCCTCATACTCAGCCTCAGTGTTACACATACAACAATACAAAAGTATAGTAAAAAATGAAGAGTAATATAATATGCTATTAAATTTATTAACTTTTTTATTAACTTCTTTAACTGAAATGTGAAATAAATAACATTCTCCCCCTTTCTCCAGATAAATAACTTTCTCCGCCCCTTTCTCCCCTCCTGCCCTGTGCAGGAGGCTTCCTGCTCCTGGTCCCTCCCTCCCAGAAACTGCTAAGCCCGGGAGCAGCGCGCGGGTGAGAAGCACATGGGGGGATGGGAGCTTGGTGGGGGACCTGGGGAGCTTGGTAGGGGAGTGAGGGGTCCTTGGGGAGCTTTGCGGGAGCCATGGGGAGTTTGGTGAGGGGGCAGGGGGGCCTCGGGCATCTTGGTGCGAGACCGTGGGGAGCTTGGCGAGGGGGCCGCGGGGAGCTTGGTGGGGGGGGGCTAGGGGGCCGCGGGGAACTTGGTGGGGGGCGGGATGGGCCACACGGGGAGCTTGGCAGAAGCCGTGGGGAGCTTGTCTGGGGGGCGGGGAGGCCTCAGGGAGCTTAGCAGGAGCTGCGGGGAGCTTGGCAGGGAGCAGTGGGGGCTACGGGGAGCATGGGTGGGAGTGGGGGCCAAGAGGAGCTTGGCAGGGGCGTGGGGAGAGTATCGCAGGCCGCAGGGGAGGGCTTGGCGGGCCGCATGTTGCCAGCGGGCCTGCATGTTTGAGACCCCTGCTTTATACAATGTTTCCAACGGTGATGCATTAAATGTCCACTTTTAGAATAACACTGTAAGGAGATTATTATATTTAGTCTTCTTGGGGATGATCACATTAGGCTCTTTACTTTGTGGAAGTTTGTTTTTAACGACTGAATTTGATTTAAAAATATGTTGAGAAATTAAACTATTACATAAAATATCCAATACAAAAAATAAAAATATCTTCTTATATATTTTAAATGGCAGTTAATTTTCTGTACATTTATTTTAAATGCATGTCAATATGTAAAAATGAAGATATGAAATAAATAATTGGCCATTTACTCTAGTGTAACATAAGGTTATTTTTGTAAATATTGAAACACTTAGCTCAAGGAAAAGATTAAATTTTTAGTGTCAAGGAAACTGGTAAAATTTAACTAGACAGTTGCCTGTATACACTATATACACATTTTTAATTCAGTGCAATTTTTCTTTCGAAAATAAAGCCCACATGGAAAATGTATATAGTTAGAAGCTGATCACAATTCACACCAGGCATCAGTTGATTAGTATACAATATACTTCATGATTAAAATTATTCCATGAGAAGAACAGATGTGTTCCTCTGGGTGATGAGTCAGAAGACAAATGTTTGTCAATGACTTGCCAAAGACTGAAGTTGAGTTCCTAATGCTTCAAATGCAAATGCGATAGTGTTTTAAAACTAGTTTCCAAATATCTATATGCCAAATGAAAAATGGGATGGGGAGAAGGACAAGAAATTGAGCTTATCAGAATGACCTTGTGTAACTGAGCCAAGTATAGAAAACCAAAAATTCCCAGGCTCTTATTGTAGAACACTCTAAGGTAGTGCCAGGTACTGCCAGTAGATGTCACTACCGGCAGCAATTTTGAAGCAAAGTTAAATGGTGGCAAGAGAATTTGGGGATGAAACTGTAGGGAACAAATAATATACAAAAAACACTAGGTTCTCAAATGCCTGTCATTTCCCTGTAAAGATTTTTAAAGAGCTTTTCATTCTGAAGTTATGCACAATTTTAATACTTCCCTATTAACATGCAAACTATTTTGTTAATCATTTCCATAGATTATACGGTAGTAGTTTTTTCTTTACTATGTATGTATGTATGTATGTACAAGCAATAGTTATTTAGAAATTACTTTTTTTCCAGAAAATAAAGAGTAGTTTACTAAATATCCTAACACACTAATCATTATGTGCAGTACAAGCAATTTATTGGAAAATAAGCAGTTATGTGACTGTCAAATATGTTAAGAAAAAAATTCAAGAGTTTATTTACTGATTAGAGAAGAGAGTGCTCATGCATCAGGACTAACCTACAATATTTTGTTAGAAAAATAATTACCCATGAAGCATGATAAGCCTATTTATCTCCCACTTCCTTTCAGTTTAAAAAGCTTAGGCCAGGATCAAACACGTAATAACATACTTAACTTTAAGCACATGAATATTCTCAATGACATTTACCACAGAAATGTCATTGAATAGGTGTCTATATATGTTTGGGTACCTTAAATATGACTTTTTACTGGTGAACATTAATTTTTACATACAATACGCAATTCTTGTATAATACAAATCTGGTTAATTGTTGTCCTTTGCCTTCTACATGGTTTGGTTCACTTGATGGCTTCTGTTTGAAGAATTTGAACATCCTTTCCATTCTTCCCCATTTGTCATCTCCCTCAGCAATCCCTTCCCCTAGTTCTTTGTCAGCCTTCATGGGAAATAGGGGCCCTAACCTCCCTTTCTTCTGACTGGTGCTGCTTGGTTTCACCTTCATTCAGCCTTTCAAAGGAACTAAGGTACATCTCTGCAGCAGGCAGCTCCAGGAAGGCACCTTGAACAAGCTACAGGCTGTCTAAATCATAAAGATTTTCTAGGGTTGTGGGTGGACAAAAATGTGCCTGGCTCCTTTCAAAGCTGTGAGAGTCCTCCTTGTGGCAACTCTCAATAAGATACGCAACAGAGTCCTATAATCACAATTGCTACTAGGGAGTGTTTGGGTTCACCACCACCTCCCACTCCTCAGAGACAGCTAAGGTATGAAAAAGGTCTTAATAATTTTGAGAGAGGGAGGGGCAATTGTTTTGGAAGCAGAGTGAAGTTGCCAGTCTCAAGAAGTGTCAACAACCTCAGAGGACAGATGATTGTAAGTACAGGCTGAGATTTGTGTTTCTATTAAACCTTCAGTCTAAGGCTAAGTAACCAAAATATGTTTGTTCTAGTACCATAATGCACAAATACATTTTTAAAAATAGCATATATACATATACACACACATACATGTACATACATCCCAATTTAGCACTAACAATCTTGGACTGTTTAGCACAATATGTAATTTGAGGACAACAGCCTTTTGTAAGCAGAGTACAAGATAGTCTAAAGATGGCAATTTCTCATTTTTCAATAATGTCAGTAGCATTTTTTTTTAAAAAAAACAAGCTGATATACTTGTAAAATACAATGTCAATACTTAATATGAATAATGTAACACTATGGCAAAGGGAGTGAAAGCATCCAATTCAGTTAAATCCCTTGACTAGGAAAACCAACAGAAAGAATGTTTTATAGTCATTGTCTGAAAACCATTTTTATAGTTTCCAATCATTCACAAACTGCCTTCCTAGCCCAAAGACAGTCAAGACAAGATCTCTTATCATGACTAAATTATCTTCATGACCTTCTCATCAGATTGCTGCACTGATAGGAAAACCCTGTCTTATGTCCTAGATTTTCTTGGTGGGGAGGAGGGAATGAAGGACAAAAGGGAGAATTAAGGTTAGTGAGAGGCATGCTATGGTAAAAATGTTGTATGGGATTTCCTGATTAGTTTTAAGACTGGATTTTTATTGTTCACTTGTAAGGATTGATTGAAACCAACCTAAAAATGCACAGAGTTCCCTGCTATGAAGGAGCCTTTGGGATTTAAAATTGATGCCCTAAAGGACTTTTGGGTAAAGTTAATGTAAATCAGTAAACATTACCTCTCTTTCTTCTCAATAAAATATATGTCATGAGGAATGATAATGATGGTGATGATTATGATGCCCCCTCTCTCCTGAGCAGAAATATGCTGCAAAACAATTTCCTCAGAATAGCAATCACTTATCGTTGTCTGCTGATTCATCCCCACAACAATAGTGGTCCTTTACCGACAAAATTAAATGACAGTCGAGGAATGATCAGAACAGGCTCTGCACTGTATCTTGTTTGCTGTTGCATTGAAATCAATGAATATCTTAGCAAAATCAGCAGAGGGGGGAGAGAGAGTATGAACACATTTTGTGAGATGCAAGGGCCCTTTTAGTGACCAAGGTTTTTAATAGCACTATTGAATCATAGCCAAGCCAAATTAGGAAGAGAGCCCGCTGTTACTGCTCAGCATTCAGAACTGAATTTGATTGGGATTCAGAACAAATATCTTATTAATACCAATCACTGAAATTGTTCTTTTTGTGTCTGGACAGACCTAACACCTTTTATAGCACATCTCAAAAAATCACTGAGCTGCGTGCTCTCATGTGGAGATATGTATAACTAAAATATAAGTAATTTTGTCATTCTTCACTTCTGCCTTCCTCCCACTTTTTACTTATGTAGCAAAACAAGAAGGGCCAGATCTCATTTACACAGTTGTTTAAAGAGCATTTCAGAAGAACTGGTGTTTCTTCTGCCCTGATGATGAGAGTGGTGGAGAACCAGCAAAAGGGGATGCTACAATACAGAATGCATATTTTGGATAAGATCCTGGTGAGTTCAGTGCAGAGTGGGAAGAGTTGTTTCAGCGATAGAAAGTCTTTGACTCAAAAATATGCTGTTCTTTTTGGCCAGTCATGGATCATATTAACCTTCAGGGCATGATGCAAAGCCCATCATTTTACACTTTATTTCAAGAAAAAGTTCTAAGCAATTGCCCTCTGGAAACCAGGTCTTTTGAGGTATTTTAACTTGGATTAGCTTTTCTTTTTCGTCCATGGTTGAAAAACCAATTAGATAATAACACCCAAAATAGGAATTTGGGAACCTAGTTTTTTCTATAAGTGCTTTACTTATGTAGTTACAATCTCTTCTACTTCACATTTGTAGCTATTTTCTTTAGCAAATTGAATGTGAACGAGCAAAATATCAAGTTTTTTATCCCTTAACACAAATTGCATGTTGCATTAGCTCAACATCATCTTACATGGTTCTGATCTAAGAACAATGTTCAGTACTGGTCAGGGTTTGGTGGTAATTTGCCCAGTAAACTAGTATGCCTTTATCTTTGGTAAATTCAACTACTGAATAATAATTTTGAAACTAGACAGTGTCAAAGTATTGCTTTCATTTAAAGACTGAAAATTTATACCTCTTGCCCTTGCCCTCTCTTTTTATGGCACCTCTGTGACTTCTATATTTAATGTCCTTTAATAACAATGGAAAAAAGTGCCAACTGCCAACTGCCAGCCCTGCAAATTCATCCTTCATTCAGCATCAACCTTCATTTTCTCTTTCACAAGTTTCATTGTCAATAATAAAGATTCTACAGACCAAACTATGCTTTCTATGACATCTGTGCAACCTGATTGTCTTCCATTCAGACCTTGACTCGCTAAATTACATACTGAGAACTTCATTATTTATTTATATTTTCTGATCACTTGTCTGTGGGCTGCTATGATTTCAGATTTGTTTGTCCAAAAGAAAAGATGATTGCCCTAATTTTGAGTTGCATGCTTACTTTGTGTCCATGAGTGTGTTTTGTTTATGGTCCCCCTTCAAGCCAATAGAGAATAGTTTGAGGAGACTATGGAATACCTAAACTTGGATGCTTCACTCAAATCTTCAATAAGTTGTGGAGTACGCCTTGATGTATATATGTACGGTGGCTTGAGTTCCTTGTGTAAAACCCACATTTTATTACTTAAGTGCCACAGACAATGAGGCATTATTTTGACCAAGAGCAATACATTCTGAAAGGCCCTTGACTAAATGTTTTGTTAATTGTGCAGGTGCACTGTCATTTGTTGTACATTTGATGGTACTTATTTGTAATTTTATAGGCAACCTCTGATTAACTTTTTTCTTCTCACTCAGGACCTATATATAATTCTCCAGAATACTGTCAATTTATATACTACCTTAATAGACCAATTCTTTCTTACTAAACCACTGTTTGGAGTCAAAGCACTGAAACCGTTTGGATGGTAAAAAGAACAGGGAGAACTTATAGCACCTTAGAGCCATTTGTCAGGCTGTTAACTAGACCCATTTCCTTGCATTCTATCTGGAAGCTGAATTTTGTTCCTTCCTCTCAATGCTTTCTCTTTCCCCTATTCCCAAAGAAACTTGTTTGTTGTACTGGCATTCAGGCCTCAAGGCTACCCTCCCCTTTGATTCCTCTGATTGTGTTGCCAGCATTTGCATGTTTAATGAGTCCTGTAATATGTTATTTTTCTTTAAAGATCTAGCTCCTGAAGTCAGGCAATAACCTGAAAATCTCAGCTTTCAATAAAACATAAATAAGCTTCTAGCCCTTATGGGTTGAATGGGAAAGCTTGAAAATGTGAACCCTGAAAGGATCCAATCCCTGAAGGCAAATAAAAATCACTCTGCATTTAAAAACTCATTTCTGACATTAGAGTCAGAAAACAGGACGGAGTACACCAGAGGAACAGGACTGATTAGTAACTACACCAGATGACCTCTATTCTGTGGCACAATAGCCTCTTCCAAAGAAGGAAAGAAAAGGGGAAAAATTAGGAGGCTAGCTGGGTCCAGTTTCATAAGGGAACCTGTTGGGTCTAACTAGGCTTGAGTAATAAGAGAACATGTGTGAGCTGTTTGTGGTTCTGCCTGCAATTATAAAAAGCCTTGTTTTGGGTGCTCAGGAAGAAGTTAGGGTTAATATGAATTTTGTCAAATGGAAGATTATTCATAAATGATTTATCATAACATTTTCTCCTGATACATTTTATTTTCTGAAGTTTTTTTTGTTATTTCTCCTTATAGGGATTTCTAATAGACATAGAACCTTGATGCTCTTTTGACTAGTTGTAGTCAAACCTTGATGCTCTTTTGACTAATTGAAGTTATCTATAGCATGATTTATTTATTTTTGATGAGTTTTAAACCTAGATTCTATTCACACTTCTTGTATACAATAAACACTCCAGCACAAATTATAATAACCTGGGGACTATTAATGTATCCCCTCTTGCATTCTCTAAAGTACAGATCCCGCCACAAGGTCCACACGAGGGGACCCCTGTGACTGCACAAGGCTCTACTGACTATAATGAAGCTCTGTGTGAATATAAAATACACCATAGGATCAGAATCCATTAGGTTTTTCTATAGTGCACATTATCTTAGTACCTAAATACTTGTGCCATTTTTACAGAGTTACTCATTTTACTTCAACAGAGCACAAGTGTACTTTATCTAGCTACAGTCATGGGCTTCACTGTGTCTCTTCCTTGTAAGTGACTCCTTGTTGCAATAAAGTGTCTCTGGTTGTGGACCAGCACAACTGATGACCAAGCAACAATGCTTAATTTATAATGAAAGACATGCTATGGCTCAAGCAATTAGATGCCTAGGCTCAAACAATTTTTTTTAACTTTCATAAGTGATATGACAAGCCTAGATGTGCCAGGGGTCAGCCCTGACAAACTTGGGCACCAAGCACAGAAGATAGCAGGGATTTTGATAAGAATTTATATTATTTAAAAATGAATTTAGTAATATGACTACCATTCATTTCAGAGTTAAGAAAGTAGAAACAAAACAACTGGGGTATCATGCGGCTATTTTAGGCGTTTGTTGTTTTATTTTATTGTTTTGACCTGACTTTTGTCCCCATGTAAACAGTTTACTTTTTCTGTCTCAGCAACACTGGCACTTTGCCGTCATGTAGGAAACAATTGAAGCAAGGTTCTGACTCATCTTTAAATAACTTAGCTGCTGCAGAGGAGTAGTACTGCCCCAATAAAAAAGTTCCAAATCTTTGCAAACATCTTAGAGAGAGGGAAGCATTGATAACCAGAATTTGTAATGCTATCCCAAAAAGATTATTTTGATTAGCTTGTATTAAAAGAGAGACAGACAGAGAGAGAGAGAGAGAGAGAGAGCACCTAACACACACCAGTCATGCAGCAAATGATCCGGACTTTCACTCAAGAAGTATTACTGTTCATATTTTGTTACTAACATGAGAGGCAGTACATTCCAATGCAAGTCAGTCATGGGGTCGGTAGTAAATATATAAATATATAAAAATCAAGCTATTGTATCTTATTTAACAGCAGCACAAGGAATATATTATTGTATCAGTGAGGGGATATTGCTATTTATGAAAGAAATGTGCATTGCCAAGATACTCTGAAGCATGGTTGTATATTTATTAAAATATGTTTTATTGTTCTTAACCTCAGGAAAAAAAAATACACAGCCTTCAAGAATAGTAAACCCCTCCCCAACATAGACCAGGGCAAGAAACTATATGAAATAAAAAGCACATATGGAATCATTTCAGACATACACAGTTTTACAAGAATCATAGGGGTAGCCGTGTTAGTCTGGAATTGCAGAAGTGACAAAGAGTCCTGTGGCACCTTAAAGACTAACTAAAATTTTTTTAGAGCATAAGCTTTCGTGGGCTGATACCCACTTCATCGGATGCATCCAGCGAAGTGGGTATCAGCCCACAAAAGCTTATGCTCTAAAAAAAATTTAGTTAGTCTTTAAGGTGCCACAGGACAGTTTTACAAGAGTATAAATACATGTAAAGAATTTCCCTACTCCAGTGCCCAGCACATACATTAGTTCATATACTATATTATAGGCTGTACAAGTAATGATAACTATAGGCTCCACAAGCAGTGACAACTATACATAATGTTGTCCAATGTGTTACAAGCAGATTGTATTTTATATAATATATATATAATGCTTTACAAGCAGATTGTGTCTTTGAAGCCATGACCCACAATTGGGACAGGGTGTAGAGATGCCACCTTGCAGCTCGGAGTCCCTAAGAAGAATTTTGGTTAAGGTGCCTGGCAAATATGTGATAGTTGACAAGGGAGGAAGCTATAATCACACACTCCCCGCTCATCTTCCTCTTTCCAGTAGTTAGTGCCTATGAGTTTTTTAATGGGGATTGTACCTGCTTGTAAAGAGGGTGATGGTTCTTCTATCCCTCTGGTACACCAGCAAAAAGCCCAAGCAGAACGTGCTACCCTAATGGATTTTCAGACATTGGTCTCTATCAAAAGCTATAATTGTAGTTGCAGGGTTTTTTTGCATCAATTTAGGTCACCTAGACAAATACCTGATTTGTGAGTGTAGTCATGCACTTAGATGCCTCAATGACATTATTGTGCCCAGTACTATAAATAATAGTAGATGAGAAGTGCCCAGTTACAAATGTGGATGTAAATTTGGCTTTAAATTATTATTGTTACAAAGATGTCACAATTAAAAATGGTATACTTGCAGTGTCACATCTCACTATTTCCCTTTACTGTCTTATTTGCAGCATTTCCTTAACTTAGAATGTAAAATAACTTGGTAAGTGTAATCCCTGCTGATGTGAAATGTCCATTTTTTAATAACAGACACTGTATCACGTCTTAAAAAGGAAAATCAATGTGGAAGGGCATGTGCAATCCAAAAGATTTATGCAGAATATATTTTCTTGGACAAATTAAGGATTAGGAAGGAGAAAGATAAGGGAAAGGACCTAAACTATACATATTTAACACCTACATGTTTACTTTAAAATAGGCTTGCTCTGACTTCGACTTATCCAAATGGGAGCTTTCTAAAGAAGAATGTTAGATGTGAACACATTTTAAAGTATGCAGTATAGTAAGACATGTCACTCCCGGGATATTAGAGAGACAAGGTGGGTGAGGTAATGTCTTTTATTGGACCAAAAGTTGTTAGACCTGAAGAAGAGCTCTGTGTAGTTCAGAAGCTTGTTATCTTCATCAATAGAAGTTGGTTCAATAAAAGATATTACCTCACTCACTTTGTCTCTCTCATTCTAATGTGACGCTCTGGAAATTTAACTGACCTTTCCTTATTCTTGTAAGACAAGGAAATGTTTTTGGTTCCTAAAGAAGCAGCAGCTCTTGATGATTTTCATAGTCAGTCTCAGTTTAAAAAGATTTAATATTTCTAGATTCAGAGTATTTTGAAGTATTAAGAAGGAAACAACTAAAACAGAGAGCTAAGAATGATTTACAAAGACATTTAACAGCTTGTGTAGTTAAGGAAGATGAAAACTCAACACTTTGGAAGCATTTTAATGTGTCTTCTGAATTATTATAGGAGAGACATATCTTGTCTTTCAAGGTTCAACTTGAAGGTTTAATTGTGTGTAACTGGCTGCAATGTACTGTACCTGATAGACTTGATGATTCACAGTTGTTGGACAGGCATCCATCAAAAGCAGTGGATGTACAGTCAAACTTCAAGCGAGCATGATGTACTGCCATTTCTTGCAGAGAAATCATCTTGTGTTCTGAACATTGATTCAATCCATTTTTAATCCAAACTCTTTATATTTTATGTGCCTTGTGTAACAAAATTTGTGTCTCATTTTCTGCTGCTGGTCACAGCATTTCACCATGATGAGTCTTGCAAGCCATGCAGCTGTCTTCTTCTGGAGCTGAGCAAGTGTGTCATGCTATACTTGTCTGCACAGACTATGATCTGTGGGTTTAATTTATATGGGGTTCTGTTCAATTCTTGCTACTAAGGCCATACTCTGATTGAAGTCAATGGAAGTTTTCTTTGATAACGAGTGATGGACAGATATTTAATAGAATGTAGAACAGAATACACTGGGCTTGATATATCACAACATTTATCCATGTCTTACATTCATTGATTTCAATAGCATTACATCAGCATAAAACAATGATGAATCAGGTCTGTGATTTTTTACTTGAAATGTTCATTTTGAATAAGCCTTACAGTTGTGTAGAGATACGTTTGACAGGGCTGATGCTTTAGTTTGCACTAATCCAGCCAATGGAGTAGAGCCATTGTACTTGATTTTAGCAAAGCTTTTGCTCCAGTGTCCACAATATTCTTGCCAGCAAGTTAAAGTATGGATTGGATGAATGGACTGTACGGTGGATAGAAAGCTGGCTAGATCGTTCTGCTCAACAGGTAGTGATCAACGGCTTGATGATTCATTGGCAGCCGATATCAAGCGGACTGCCCCAGGAGTTGGTCCTGGGGCCGGTTTTGTTCAACAACTTCATTAATGATCTGGCTCATTGGACGGATTGCACCCTCAGCAATGACACTAAGCTGAGGGGAGAGGTAGATACTTTGGAGGGTAGGGCTAGGGTTCAGAGTGACCTAGATAAATTGAAGGATTGGGCCAAAAGAAATCTGATGAGGTTCAACAAGGACAAGTGCAGAGTCCTGCACTTAGGATGGAAGAATACCACGCATTGCTACAAGCTGGAAACCAACTGGTTAAGCAGCAGTTTTGCAGAAAAAGACCTGGGGATTACAGTGAATGAGAAGCTGGATATGAGTCAGAGTGCCCTCGTTGCCAAGAAGGCTAATGGCACATTGGGCTGTATTAATAGAAGTGTTGCCCGTAGATTGAGGGAAGTGATTATTCCCTTCTATTCAGCACTGATGAGACCATATCTGGAATACTTCATCCAGTTTTGGGCCCCCCATTACAGAAATAATGTAGACAAATTGGAGACAGTCCAGCAGAGGGCAACAAAAATGATTAGTGAGCTGGGGCACATGACTTATGAGGAGAGGCTGAGGGAACTGTGTTTATTTAGTCTGCAGAAGAGAAGGGTGAGGGGGGATTTGATAGCAGCCTTTCTCTCACTGTCAACATTCCTTGGCTATTCAATACAGGCTTTCTAAACCAGCCATATTTCTTGACTAATGTCACCTCTACCTCCTTCTGTTAATGACTGGTACTAGGAAACATTTATGTTTTTGTCCCAGAAGATAGGCTGACTTTACTGAAGTTCTGACTCCCTCTTCATCCAGTTTTGGCTATTGATAACCATGTACATTGAGAATATCTCTGTTGCTGTAGATAGATTGCAGGATACAGTTCTTGGGAACTGGTTGGAGGTATAGCTAGAACTATTCTGTTTTAGCTATTTTTTATTTACATTTGAGAGGATATATGGGTTAGAGGAATGAGCATGAAGCTAATAATCAGTCTTGTGCTCTAATCACAGTTCTGCCACAAATTTGGCCTTAGGAAGGTCACTTGGCCACTTTATCTCAGTTTCTTAGATGAAAAATAGAAATATTAATATGTTTCTGCCTCCTAGACGTATTGTAAGGGTATTAGATAATCGTTTTGACAATGTAAAATGTTATACAAAACCAATTTTTTAAACACATCTTTTTGCCCCCAAAGGGGTGATCAGATTGTAGGTGTGAGAGTGATTAAGTAAATACCCTGCATGCAAAAAGAGGACCTGGAAAAAGAAGATATAATAAAGACCTTAGATGTTCTCTGAGTAATCTAGTTTGGGAGATGTGTTTTATCAAGTGCTCTGGAAATTTGTTTTCTTTTCTTTCTTTCTTTTTTTTTTCATTGTCAGATAAACATTCATCTATTTCATAGTCAGTTTCACAGTACGGTGTATTTTTTTTTGCAATGAGACCGATTCCCTAACCTGAGAGTCTCCATACCCTGTGCATTGGGTTATCAGTATTCTTCCTCCTCTGTTATTTACTGAGATGACACAGGAATGGTAATAAGAAGTGAGGCTTATGAGTTTTACCAAGCTTAAGTTAATGCTTGAATTGCTGCAAAGCTCATTCACTTTACCTGTTCTTTAAAATACTCTTGCTTCATGGGAGAATGTACCTAAACCTCAGATGAATTTCATTTTTCTTTTTTTCTTTTTTTTGCCCATAAAGCTACTCCTGTCAATTTTATAAGAAATAACAAGAAGTTAGAAGCTCTTCCGCTGTGCTTTGTACTATCACTTGATATAATGGTTTATATGATATATCACCATATTTACTGGCATTGCAAAATGAAAATTACTTTTTCCACCAACATAAATTTGACTTTAGGGGAGCACTAAGATGATCGAAAGTAATTTCACTTTTCTCAACATTGATTTAATTGCAATACACAAGCTATGTTAGTTACTGAGCCCTAAAATGTATTCAGTACTCCCCAAAAAAGCACTCTTGATAGAGCAAGTTTCCAAATACAGAGCATGTTGCAGGGTACTTGGTGTCCCGTAGGAATGAGGCACACACACAGCTGTTGAATAAAAGTAGTGAGTTTATTGAAGGCAAAAGTGACACACCCACAATGGGGGCTTCCTTCGTTGCTGCCACTGGGACGGGGAAAGCCCGATGCACCAGAGCAATGCGTGGGATGAAGCCCACGGGGCGTGGGAACACAGGCAAAGAAATAACAGAAATATTTGCATTTCATGCATACCTTATGAATAACTAATACTTTGTTTTTGTTTTATTAGTATTACATAATACTAGCAGGTGTTTTGTTAGTTTACACATTGCAGGCAGGCGCTGGGAACCGGTTAACTTCGGCATGTAAAATATGTGATAACAGGGCAGGGACTGATAATGATGACTGTGAGTACCCTTTCCTTCCCTGGAGTTGGGGGGGAAGAGCACCCCCAGCACTTTGCCGTAACAACGTTTTTCGCACCCTTACAGAGCACGATCCAGTTTATATTGAATTCACTGGGAAGAATCTCATGGACATCCATGAGAACTGGAATATGTCCTTAATCCTGTATGGTTTTTTTCTTCCATGGAGTTCAAGTATTGAATATTTAAAATTCTTTGAAATGCAGTGATGGGAAAAATATATTTTCAAAAAAGTATTTTATTTCATGATGTATTGTTCCCTGATTAAGTGAAGAAACACTGAACAATGAGTCCTAAATTACATATTGGTTATCCTCCAGGCTAGGAGGTTTCTAAGCAGAAGAAAGTATTGAACCTGTGTCTGGCTTATAATGGATTGCAGTCTATAGTCACTATAAGGGAAAGCAAAACCATTAGACTCCTCAAGCATTCAGTTAGGTCATTACTTTATCCACCTTAATTGATGCTGCTAATAGTATCATATATAATTGTTCCATATAGGCAGAAAACATGCTTGTTAATGAGTCTGAGCTAATTCAAAGAATGACATTTAAGCAATAGCTGCAGACCTGTACACGGGTTCATAATCAATGTGTGAGATATCACCTTAGTCTTGCACTGTGGTAATTTAAAACGGTTCATGTTTGTTTAAACTGAGTTCTGATATATATCAGTTTATCTAGAAAACGGTGAGAAGAGCTTTCAGAGTGGCATCCAGAGCTCACTAGGGGAGCACAATCACTTTTATTATGGAAATTGCTAAATAAATGTTTGCTAACTTTGTTCTCTGATATGCCACAGCATCTCTTTTCAAATATTTTCTTAATACACCATTTTGTGTATATTTGCTTATTTTAGTTAGAGATCGGTGAAGATTTCCACTGCCAAAAAAAAAAAAAAGGTTAATTATAGCTTGGGCCAAAAGAAAACTGGGCATAAAAAAATAATATAACATAAAAGGATGTAGCATTGCAGAAATGGTATTTTGTCCATGCTGAAACATTTGTTTGTTTCAAGTCTCCGACCCATCCAAAAAAAAATCACAAAAATATTATGCTGTAGTGAGTCCTGATTATCTGAACTTTAAGTTCTTTGTCTATATAAAACAGTGCTTCTAAGAGAGTTATCTAATAGATAAGAAATGAGTCAAAAAGCTTAAAATAGATACCATGGTAACAATAACCTGCCACAATTTTTATCTTCATAAAAATCTGTGGATAGTTTCCATTGTATGGTAGAGAGATCTTTCTCCTATCCACCCTCCAAAAAGGCAAAAGGCACATGACAAGAACTGAAGATAGAAAAGACAAAGCAGTGGTTTCAAACTCTTTCATCCACTCAGTACAAACATTTTTCTCTTCTCCACTAAGATTAGCCTTCTTCTTGGCCATCTCTAAATATGCATGATTCATGCCATATGAAACTGTGTTCTGAAATTTTGCTCTGGACCTCATTTTCTCCTTTCATCTCAAAATACTGCACTCAGATCTTAAACACTTGTAGAATAAGACCCTGAATAAAATGTAAGCTGTTTAAAAATTCTGTACAAAATGTCCTTCAGTTTATTAGAGAAATACTTTAATGTCTTGTTCTGTACCACCCCCCGCACTCCACCCCCCACCCCCTGGAAACTTGTAGAGCACTGTTAGTTCTCTGATGCCTTAACAAAGTTAACAGCTAAAGCAAACTTCTGGAAAGTCCTTCCTTTATTCTTATGAAATGAAGACCCTAGCTTAGAGCCTTATACCATACAATACATTGCAGGTTTCTCTCAAAACTCCTACCTAGGATAAGGTATGTACCCATGTTACTGTGATACCTTTATGTTTTCACTGCACTGCATCTCTAAATACCTAAGAGCTCTTATTAGGTCTGAATCTACTGCTGAATTCAAAAGGGGCAGATTCTCTCTTGGATCAGAGCTCTGCTTTCTCAGGGCTAACCCTGGCCCCAACAGTACAATGAGCAGCTCCTCGGCATCTGTAAGCAACAATCTTGGTTTAAGGGACATGGTAATATCTTTAATAGGACCAACTTCTGTTGTTTGGCTATTTCAAAAGACAGGAGATATTTGACATGGGTTTAATCAGGCAGCAACTTTATTATCAGATGTTTGGGACTGCCCAGCAAAAATAATTGTACAGTGCAGGTAACTCCATGTTTATTCCATAATTACCCGGGGCGGGGGCTTTTACCAGATCCCGTCTTTTTCCATCTAGGTCCTTTCAGCAAATCCATTGCTGGGACTTTACCATCCACCCCTTTGTAAGTGGGTTAAGGTGGGCTATAATAATGGGGGTTGACTCCCTGCTGTACCAGTTATAGGAGTCCCCAACCACCATCCCTGTTGGCTCTTTTACCGAACACCTCTTTCTAAGTCCTTTTCCCAGCCATTTATCCAGTCACCGTATACCTTTCCTACGGAGTACCTGATTGGACATCCACCACAAAGACAAGCCAGCCATTAGCTTGGCTCCCTCCTCCCCAAACCCAGCCATCTCCTAGTGCCCTCTTTTATATCAGTCAAAAACATGACAGCACCTAAGTTTGAGAGAGGAACCCCATCCTTCTGAAACAACTCTGATGCCCCATATACTAAGCCAGGATGTGAATTACTGACACTCCAAGGGTCCCAGGGAATTTAGCCACTGCCCTGTAAATATACACCTTCTAGCTTCGTCCACCCTGAGTGGGGGCTCCTGGCTCTCCGCCAGAACCTGTGCTTATGCATGTCTGACCATACAATATTAACTCCTGGAAAAATTTCAAGGATCAGCCTCAAGTCCATCCTTTGCGCTGAGCGTTAGTTCTATCCCTCTAAGCATTCTCAAATCATTTTGACCAAGGTGTACTACAATTATATCTGCTGTATCCACATTAGCTCAAGGCCACAGACTCATGACTATTCTATATTAATTATTTTAAATAATATTTATGATAATCTGAGAATAATGTAAATGGTTATTTCTTTAAAAAACAACCTTACAAGTTATAATGTTGTATTGAAAACAACTTTCCAGGTCATAAAAAAGAAAATGGAAAGATGAAATAGAATTAGCTATAAAAGCACAGAAGGATTCTCTACTTAAGTTTGTACATCATGAAAACAACAAAGTTGATCAAGATCATCAAGTAACTGCCAAAGAAAATTTATATGCAAAGTTCAAGAAACTCAGCAAAATACTGAACAATCATTTGCAACAAATGCTGACACAAAACAAGAAATTACAACAGTTGAAACTGTACTAGCGTTGGATATAAATGACACTGGCTCATGGCCACAATCTTTAAATAACAAATTATTTACCATTATACTTAAGAAAGGCCCTGTGAGAATAGGTCTTGAATATCCCAAGACACTAGAGGCAGGAATTCACAGAATATAATTACTATAAAAGACTTTCTAATGGTGAAATTGTCAGACAGTGGCCTAAATGTACCCTAAATGTAAGGATGCTGTTTTTGTTTCCCATGCAAGATTTTCAACAATTGCAATTTTAACATAGCAACCATGGGTATTAATGATTCGCAAAATCTTAGTCACCCATTATTGCAACATGAAAAGGCAGAACACCACACTGAAAGTTTACACAAATGATGTGAGCTGAGGATAAGGTTAAAAAATCAGACAGCTCTTGATGGTCAAAATCAAAAATTGCTGAAGTCAGAGAAGAAGCATTGGTATTGTTTTCTTGAATGTCTATTATCCATTGTTGAACATCTATCAACAAATAATCTTGCCTTTAGAGGAAACATTGACAAATTATACCAGTCCCAATATGGCAATTTTGGGGGCCTTGGAGAACTGCTGGGAAAATTTGACACAGTGATGAATGAACATCTCCAAAGAGTAACTGAAAATTAAATACATGACCACTATTTGGGACCAAGAACTCAAAATAAACTGATCATGGTAATGAGTGGTAAAGTGGGAGACAAAACTGTTTCACTGGTTTCTTTGGGAAAATATTTTTCTGTAATTCTAGATTGCACTCTGTACATAGGTCTTCAAGACAGGTGTCATCAGTAGTGAGTTTGTCAACATTAGTGATTCAGCACAGATTACAGTTAAGGAATCATTTAATCACATTTTTAGAAGTAGAGAAGACTACATGCTCTCCTTGATGAACTAAAATTAATGGGATTGTCCATAATGAATATTAGAGGACAAGGCTATAATAATGGTGCCAATATAAGAGGACACGTTTCTGGTGTGCAAGCTAGATTGCTGGCAGAAAATCCACGAGCCTTTTTTGTTCTGTGTGCATGCCGTAGCCTTAATCTGATTTTGTGTGACATGGTAGATGCTATTTCTTTTCTTTTTTTTAGTTGCTGCAACACATTCACATGTTCTTTTCAGCTTCCACTCAACTATAGCAAATATTCAAAGCACGTGTCAGTGGTATTACTGTTAAGCCTCTATCTGAAACATGCTAGGAAAGCAGAGTAGAAAGTGTAGAAACACTGAGATATCAATCTGAGGAAGTTTACAAAGTGCTGGTTACTATTTCAGAAGAAGCCAGAGATCCAAATGCTATAAGTGAAGCACAGTTATTGGCCTCTGAAATACCCAGTTTCAAGTTTCTAACGTGTCATAATCTGGTATGATATTCTTGTTAAAATCTCAAGTGGAAGCAAAATAATGCAGAGTCCAGCAATGCAGCTTTATTCAACACCAACCTTACTAAACAACACACAATACTTTTTAGTGAAATGCAGAGGAAATGGAATAAAAAAAGAACAGATTACAGCAAGATCATTTACAGACCAAAATTTCCATGTCCAAATGTGACAAGAGTTTCAAGGAAAAAACATCAAGTGGAATATGAAGGTGCAGATGAGCCTAGAAGATCTAGAAAAGAAACTTGAGGTTGATTTTTTAATGTTATGATGGATAAAGCAATACTTGCTGTTGATGAAAGGTTTAATACCTTACAAGCACACCATGGACAGTTTGGATTTTTGTATGACATAACTAAATTCACTGAAATAGGAAAACAAGAGCAGCTAATGAAAAAATGCAAGAACCTAGTGAGCCTCCTGAAGCACAGTGATAGTTTTGATTTAAATGGACTTGAACTGTCTGAAGAATTGAGTACACTGTCATCAGTGTTGCCATATGCAAAGTAGGTGATGGACACTGTACAGTTTATTCATACCAGCAAACTTTTTGACATGTATCCTAATGCGTAAATTGCCACTTGTGTCCTACTGACAATTCCTGTAACACTAGTATCAGGAAAACAGAATTTCTCAAAACTAAAGATCATTAAAAACTACCTCCGCTCTATAACGAATCAGGAATGCTTGACTGGTCTTGCTATTCTTGCAGTCAATCAAGACATCACTTTGTCTTTATCATACAATGATATTATTACTGATTTTGCGGACCAAAAGCCAGAAAGATTGCTTTTAGTTAAAAACTAATCCCTCCTCTCCTGCAATTGACTGAGTGGAATGTCCTGGATTTGGGTGACCATTACACATTGTACAGCCTGTAATTCTGTGGAAACCACCTCAGATGCAATAACCCAGATTATTTGTATCAAATCCCCGCTGACTGTCCCATCAACAAATGCAGCTAGGTTACTTGTATTGAGTGAGTGCTTCACTTGGAGCCCTGCCTTCCACAAGCCTTGAAGGCTGCCTTTGATAATCAAAGGCACTATCCTAGGAGCCCCCTCAGCCTTCCCTAGGGTCACCCCTGGGCCAAATAACTGCCCTCTATCTGCCCTGTGCAGTGTTTGATTGCTCCCCAGCTCCCTGTCCCAGGGAGGCTAACCTGGGTGGTGAAACAAAGTCCTCCCTCCATGCTGTCTCCTGCCCACAGCAGGAAACACCTGAGACCTGATTCTCTAAACCTCTATGCACAGCGCAACTGCTATGAGAGGGGGCCATTGTATGGGGTTCTCACATTTTCTCTCTCTGTCCCTGATTAGAAGGTACCAGAGAGTCCACCCTAGACTTCAGAAACTCTCTTGTTAAAACGTTGTTGATAGCAATACATCGTATGAAATATATCAACTTTCAAACTGTGCAATTTGACAGAAATGTTCTGACTAATGCTAAGTAGTGATCGTAGGGCAGATGAAACTGTTAAAGTTACACAGTAAATGCCACATAACACGTGGCTCACACAAGCATCCTATCACCAAATATGTGGTATAAAACATATTTTATATCTGTATATGAGTTCCCTTTGTTGGTATGGTTTAGTGGATTAAATAGATGGGATCAATGACATGTTTCCTTTCTATTTTACTTAAATACCACTGAAATGTATTTTAGTTCATGTATTTTAATTTATTTATTAAATAAATCCTAATGCACTTTTTCTTATATATCTCTATATCTATTAGATATTTCTAATAGATATAGAGATATAGATAGATATATTATTTAGTGATTGGCAGTTAGTGACAATTTTAAATGACAAATACATAATTTCATATAAACTTATTTACTTTTAAAGGACAACTTACAGTAAAAGTCACCAACCAGCCTCCCTTCTGATTTACATAAATTTTAACAAATGTTCCTGTCAATTTTTACTGTTGGAAACTCATGAACAGTCAACTGCTTTTTACTGACTTTCAGTCTCAAAGCAGACTTATGTCACCAGAATGGAAAATATGTAAAGAACAAATTGGAAACAAAAAGTCTCTCTATTTTCCAGCTCAATAAGATCTCTAACTGTTAAATAAATTCTAAATTATACAGCATGTAATATTTGAAAAGTGCCTTGGACTTGAACACTAGATAACTGTTTTTATATATTGTAAGAGTTTTGAAAGTCTAAAGGATATTTCAAATAATCAAATGGTGGCACTAAACCATGAGCATGTAATTATCTTCCTATAGCTATTCTTAGCTACATTTTGGAAATTGAATAAGCCTCCTAAAAATTGTAAGTTGGATTCAGAATCTACCCCAATATGTAATGGTCTTTATTATTTCCTTTTCTTTGATATTTTGTTGTGTCTATTCTCATTTTTCTGCCTGTATTATTTCATGCCCATATGCAATATATAATAGCCATTGACAGTCTTCCATCAATTTAATAGTTTTGTCTATTATTTATTTTTCTAAGTAGTTAAAATTGCTAGCCCACTAGGTGAACTAACCTAGCACTAATTATTGCAACAAATAACAATTTTGTAATGGCATATTATGTGGTTTACAAAACAAAAATCTAATGATTGAGATAATTGTTTTCTAGGTATTGTGACGGAGTCAGACCAGAAGGGTATAGGAGAGTGCTGGAAGGCAGGTATATCAGCCTCAGGATGTGCAGGTCCCTGTTCCCTGGATAGCCAAACAAAGGCTACTCCAGGCCAATCAGGAAGCTTCTAGAAAGGAGTAGAAACAGCTAGCCTGATTGGGACACCTGAAGCCAATCAGGGGCTAGCTGAAACCAGATAAAAACCTCCCAGTTAGTCAGGTGGGTTGTGGGTGTCAGGAGCTATGGAAGGAAGTTATGCTGTTGGTGAGACTGAGTGTTGGACAACATATCATACAGAAGGAAGGAGGCCCTGAGGTAAGGGTGAAGTGGAGTTTGAAGAAGTGGAGACTGCTGTGGGGAAGTAGCCCAGGGAATTGTATTGTGTTTTGTGCCTAAAAGGTCAGCCATCTTAGCTGATACTATTAGGGTCCCTGGGCTGGAGTCCGGAGTAGAGGGTGGGCCCGGGCTCCCCCCTTTCTGTCTCCCCTAATTAGTTACTGAGAAAGGGAGGTCACTCTGGGGCCTGGATGAGTTTCTGAGGCCCCTAAATCTGCCAGGAAGCGCAGGACCCACAAATACAGACTCGGAACTTTGTCACAGTATTTTAGGACTGTAAAAACTTTTTTTGAAGGAAGGAGGAATGGGCATTATAGCCTGAGTTCTGTAGTCCATGTTTCAAATTTGAATGATTTTTATTTTGTTGCTAAAATGAACATGCCCTTCAAAATAAACCTGCCAAACTCTTCATTATAGCAGCACTATATTGTGTGTCCTTAAACAATAGATGTTAATCACATGCAGTAGTTAAATGTGATTGTGCTCTAAGTCACTACATAAAAATAGCACATTCATACTCAGTAGACTTGGCCGCTGGATTTGTTCATTGTCATTTGCAAGCTCTGCTGATTTAACTATGTTTTGACTATCTTTTACTCCTGTTGAAACTGAGGAAGCAGCATAGCTAAAGGAAAGTGAGCTGGGAGAGTTGATATATAATGCTGACTCCTCAGTTCCAATAGGAGTATAAGTAGTAAAAGCTTATTACTATGTATACATCTCTCTCTCTCTCTCTCTCTCTCTCTCTCTCTCTCTCTCTCATAACGAATATGTTTTTGATACTTTTTACTCGTGATATGTGTGTGTGTGTGTGTACCATATATACTCATTTATAAACCAAATATTTTTGGTAAAAAAGTGAAGCATCGAAGAGCAGGGGCCAGCTTATAAATGGGTCTAGACCAATATTTGATGATTTTAAACTCTATGGAATTATTGAACTGAACTGAATATCTAATACGTTGTCCTTTTGTTTACCTGGCGCACCCTCAGGCATGGAGCCCTTTAGCTCCCTGTGCCCATTGTTCGCCATTCCCACCAATGGGAGCTGCGGGAAGATGACTCCTGAGCAACAGAATGGTAACCAGTGTTGGTGAAAAAACAGTTTTAATTAAAACCACTGGCCAAGAAAAAAATCCATTTTACGGTAGTTTTATCATGTTTGGCAAGTGGATCAAAGCTCCCTCCTGTTATTATTTTTAAAAGAATAACCTTGCCTAAAAACATGAAATTTCCTTCTGGTGTCATCAAACATGCACACAAAAAGGGATGGATGGATGAAAGTGGGACTATTGAATGGCTGGAAAAAGTGTGGAATAGGAGATCAGGAGCACTTTTTAAGAAACCTGCTATGCTCGTTTGGGACATGTTCAGGGCACACAAGATGGATGAGGTGAAAAATATGGACAAAAATATGAAAACTACTTTGGCGGTAATACCTGGAGGCTGAACTTCAGTTCTACAACTATTTGATGTCTGCCTGAACAAACCGTTTAAAGACAGTCTATGCAAAATGTGGTCTGAATGGATGTGCTCAGGCAGGGCAAAGTTGACAAAAGGCGGGAATCTTCTGAAGCCTGAAATCAATCTGGTTGCCCAGTGTCCATTCCCTCAGAAATGATAGAAAAATCATTTAGGAAATGCTGTACCAGCAATGCACTCAACGGGTCAGAAGATGATGCCATATTTGATGATGACACTGTTACAGGGGGTTCTTTCCACCCAAAGCTCTTCTTAACTATTACTCTGTGTGGGGTGGTGCCAGAAAATAAATCAGGGAAGATCCAGCTGTCTGACTGATAGATGGATGGCACAAACAGGACAACACAAGAGTACTTTCACTTAAAGCTAAACTTTATTTAGTCTCAAATACTTATACATGTCTGCAACAGGTTAGTAAAACATCCCCAACCCTTGATAATTACCGAAGCTGAGTGTGGCCCTCAAGTGGCACAGCGGCAGCCCGTCTGCCATTGGGGACTGCAAGAGGTATCCAGAGGGAGAGTCCAGAAAAGTCCAACTACCTCAAACTTTTCTCCCTTATTTATACATTAGACATGTTCCTAAAAGAAAACTTGTTAAGCAAGCAGTTCCAATGGTCAAGCGAGAAGCTTCCTTCTGATTATTAATTAACCTGGTGTGGGTTTTTCCAGAGTTTGCAGACTTGAAGCCTCCAACAGATATTCCTGGGGCATACCCTGCTCTTCTAAAATGCATGTATCAGCAGCGTCAGCACCATTCTTATCAGGAAGGATGCGGGGTCATTCTGACCTTTCCATGGCACCAAAACCCCCTCCCCTCTTGCCTTGGCCAAACTGAGGATATGATTTGGCCAGTTTACAGCCTGATAACTTGGCTGCTTTTAGCAATAAGCCATAGTGGTTTCAGGCACTTTACTGGTTTGCTGAATCCCGCCCTCCCACCCCAACCCTCATACAAGACAACAGAAGCTGAAGATGAGAAGAAATCTGAGTCTGAAGATGACACTGCCAACATCTACAATGACAATGCAGGTGCAGCTGTGGCTGAAGCTGAGTTTAATAAACTGTTTGGTGAATCAGAGACTGATTCAGACTTCGAAGGATATAAGACTTTTTAACATCTCATATTGTTCTAAGGTACTCATTTTAAATATCCCTTTACTGATTTTAATTATTGACTATAATTTTAAAAGTGAATACATATTTGTTCAGTTATTATAACAACAACAGGTTTTTCGTTAGATTACATTAAAATAACTTTCTGAGTTACTCAAAATTTTTGAGTATTTCTTGTGACGCCAACTTTTAAAATATAGCAGGAGTTGGAAAACTTTGGCTCCCAGCCCATCAGGGTAAGCCGCTGATGGGTCAAGACATTTTGTTTACTTGGAGCGTCTGCAGGCACAGAGCCCCTCTGTTCCCAGTGGCCGTAGTTTGCTGGCACTTCCCTCCCATTGGCTGAGAATGGCAAACTACGGCCATTGGGAACTAAGGTGCTCTGTTCCTGCAGATGCTCCAGGTAAACAAAACGCCTTGACCTGCCAGCAGCTTAACCTGACAGGCCAGGAGCCAAATTTTGCCAACCCCTGAAATATAGGGTAAGTTTATGAAAGAGTCATGCAGTTTTTGCTATTTTTACCTATCCATCTTGGGGGTCGGCTTATAAACGAACGGGCTAATGAACGAGTATATACGGTATATATATAAAATATGAAATTGTTTTGGCGAGGTTCACTTCCCCAGTTTTGTGTTCACTTTCCAAGGCAATTAATGAATATTATATTTTATAAACAACATGGTTGTTTATATGCCTAATTGTAGAGTCTTGTGTTTAGTAAATCTAAGAGGCATCATCTTGTATGACATCAATGGATGTGTGGAACAAATACTGGATGCTTTCTGGGATCAATTTACACCTACAAGTATCTGCTCCAGTGTGGTATCTTCTAAAAGGAGAATGTTTTCTTTATAACCATAACATGCAGAATGTGAATGTTATTCATTTGTCACTGAACAGTTAAAATCCCAGTCACACATGCATCAGTTCTGAGATCTAAAGGTGGACATCTCCGTGCATAGTGCTAGTACACGGTTAACACAATTAGTTGTACACCCACACTACGGACAGATCTATAGGAATAGTAATGTGGTTTTCTGCCTAACTTAGCTCCCTTCATCATCAAAAAATTATTAAACTCAATAAATTCAAGTAGTTCAGATCAATTGTGGAACATCTAGAGTGAAATCTTGGCCCTACTGAAGTCAATGGAAGATTTGCCATTGATTTCATTAGGGCCAGGATTTCATCCCCTGTTGTTATTGGAGGGCATTATTGTATGAGTCAATTATCATAAGGCAAGGGAGCTTTAACTGTTCTCGGACCTATTAGATTATTTCAATGTATAAAGTATTTCCACATGTTAGACATCCGAGAGCCAAAACCTCAGCTGATATAAATCATTGTTGCTTTACTGGAATGAATAGAACTATGCCAGTTTATACCAGGTGAACATCTGTCCTTATATTTCTGTATATGTCAGATTTCCCTATTGTTCCTCACACTTTCCTTATTGGTATATACACCTTTTACATACTTAAAATGTATGTATATCCCATAGTTAGCTATAGGTAGTTGACTTTATAGCCCTAGTGATAAGCATCCTGGATAAAATTTTCAAAAGCAACAAAGCCAAAGTCTCATTGATTTTCAGTAGGACTTGTCTACTTGAACAATTAGTATGTGGCAAGCTGGGGTGTGAATCTACTCTGCTTTAGCCTGCTGCAGATGAACTGTATGGCACATTAACAGTCCATAAATGTGCCTTGGTCTAGTTCTGCTAGGCCCTTTTAAAAAATGCTACTATGACGAAGTAGTCTGCTATGGAGAGCCGCAATGCATTGTTGCCAGTCTACTCCACCACTTTCTATGGACATTTAATGATTCAGAAGGTTCCAATAGATATATAGAGAAATCTAAGAGTGCTGGAAATGAATGGTGCTTGTGGAAGGAATCCTGGCACTGTACTTTTAAAGGCTCGAAGCCTACAAAGAAGCCTGGACAAGGGTCCCCTCACACCCAATCAACTGGGAAGGATTTAGGAGAAGGTGAGCAGTATGAAAGCTGCCCCTTCACAGTAAGCAGACGTTGACAGATGAAGGCTGGTCTGCTGAACACTCCAAATTGCAAGGCTAATTAGAAAGAGTGTTCAGCTGAAAGGAACAGGCAAAAGGCTTGCAGCTGATTATTCCACGAGACCTGAGGCACAGACTTCAGATCCACAGAGAACCTTGAGGGAGAATTCCCAATTTAGGGAATGGAAGACAGATTGCCCTACAGCAAGAAACCTGAGAAACAGAGAAAGGGCTGAGGGGTAACTCCCATCTGGAGGAGAGAGATACTGACTGCTCTAAAAGTAAAAGACAGAGGGACTGCTTGCAATACAGCCTAGCTGCTACTGAAGGGAAGGGTCGGATTAATCTTTCAAAAAGCAGTTCCTTAGCTGATTCATGTGGGAAAAGGAGAATCCTGAAGACATGGTAAAGATACTGACATGGGTGAAAGTAGGATCATCTTAGAGATGTGGTGAAGGGATCAAAGAAACACTCCTTAATTTGCCTAGCACAGGATTACCAAACCAGGCTTCAGAATGTTTCCTATTACTCAATTTGGTTCCATTTGAAAACTGTTGTGGTTTTTTGGCTAACATTGGGTGGTTACTGAGACTTCTTGTAAGTTCTACAGGGAAAAACACTTTTTTCCTGCAATATTTTGGAAACCAGCATAGTTCATTTTTGATTCATCAGAAAATTCTAGTCTTTCCTATTTAGCCCTTCTAAAAATCATTGGACACTTTTATGGGCAGTTTTAATCAGCTTGAACAGGATTTACAGTAGTGCCTAGTGAATAACACTTCTTTCCTTGGGCAGATCCTAGGAGAGTTAATTTCTTATCCATTACAAACATATTCTTTGCCAGTATAAAATACAAGCAAAAGGAAGACCATTCTTTTTGTGTGATCAAATCTATATTGTTAGCGAATACCTGCAAAAAGTTTGCTAAATACATCACAACAACAAACAAACAAACAAAAACCTGTTCCTTGGTGATTATCTTTTTCCTGCATTATAATCTGCTCTTATTCTTCCAATGAAGACAGCCTCTTCCACCCACTTGTCCACTTCTCCCACGTGCTTCAGATTTCTTTCCATGCTGACCCTTCTATGTGGAATATCCTATCCACATATATTGCATAGCCACTATTCATTCTCCTTCAAATCCCTTCTTAACCCTCACAACTACAATGACAAATGTCCTAATTATAATGGCCAGGCAGGTGATTGTCCACATACCTTATTAAACCAACTCCAAACTCTGAAGCTACCAAATTGTATCTAACTAATATATATGCAAATATGTGTTCTTCTTGCTGTCAACTTTGTTTTACTCTTCTCCCCCATAAATTGTGTTATAAACCCCGCGATGTATCTTTGTCCCTATTTAGATTATAAAAATTTTGAGACAGGGACTGCTTTTTATTGTATGTTTATACAAAGCCTAGCACAATGAGGCCTCTGGACATGAACAGAACACTACTAATAATAATGGAATAGAATATATGGAAATTATCATGAAAGTCTCAAATCCTCATCTCCACTTTCTCCTTGGGCTTGTTTGTCTTTGGCCCTGACAAATATCTCTGAGAATTAACAGCACAATGACAAATTAAGTTTCTGCAAACACAGGCCTTACTCTTCCTTTCACATACACTGGTTTTAATCTAGAATCACTCCACTGACTTTTGATTTACACTTATGTGACTTAGACTAGAACCAGTCCATCCATGAACTCTTTATACTTTCTTTAGTTAACAACTTCACCTTACACTTCAAATATAAAGGCGTAGGAAGAAAAATATCATTTGATAAAATATTTTGTTGTTGCTGGGCTATGTCTACATCAAAGTACAGTCCCTCTACCTTTTTTCCTCTGTCCCCTTTGCCCTCCCCCTCCCATTCTACATACATGTTCTGCCAGGTTTCTGCCTAATCCTTATTCTCTCCTCTATTTGCTCTGTCTTTTCTGCCTCATTTGATTTTGTTCTTTTCTTTGGTGCTGTCGTTGAGTAGCTTTGATTCAGAGTATTCCCCTTGTCAATGTAAGAATACAGCATGTGCAGTTTTGCACTCTGCTCAGCACATTCTTGATGCCTGTGTAAAGTACAGCAATTGTGCTTGAGGTTTCATTTTTTTTCATTATTCTTCATCATCCATTTCCTCACTGCAGTTTATGCCCCCACAGCAACTTTGCTCATTGAAAGCTTTGCTACTCTGTGACTTTGCTGCTCTATAACCTCAACTAATGTTAACTGAATAGTGAAGTTAGTCACTCTGTGAACACTTTTATGCCTCTCAGAGTATGTCTTCACTACCCGCCAGATTGGGGGTTGCAATCGATCTTTTGGCAATGGATTTATCGCATCTCGTTAAGATGCGATAAATCGATCGCCAGCGGTGCCCCCGTTGACTCCGGAACTCCAGCTCGCCAAGAGGCGCAAGTGCACCGCCAACCGCTGCCACCATGAAGACGGCAGGTAAGTCGGCCGAAGATACGCCGACTTCAGCTACGTTATTCACTATCTTTTATTATTATTAGCCTCTGTACTGAATTCCATGACTGTTTTAATGTAAAAAGTAAAATACTCCATCATGAGACAGAGATCTTCAAGTCTGTTGCCCAGGGACTGCTAGCCTAAGTTGAACTTGTGTAAGAGGTATTAATTCATTTATTTAGGGTGATCATCCTTTATGAGCCCAAAGAAACACTCGCTGGTTTTATAACCAGCCATTCTGCTCCTGCCACACTACACAGCTTTCATTGAAAGAAGTGAGAAATAACTTCTCCAACTGAAGCTATAGTGTAGGGAGATTGACACTACCTAATTAGAAAATTGACTAGGATCCTAGGATTCACTAACACTCCTGTTCTCATGCAAAATGTTATGTATTTTCAAATACTTTGTTGACTGTCACTATTATAAAAAGAGGTAGTTTTTGTCAATGTCAGAAGTAATCAGAACTATAGATTTGAATTATGTCCAAATCATGGTTCTGGCAGCCAATGCACTCTATCCTTAAGCAAGCATTGATTCAGTACTGAGAGCAGAATATTACATATCAAATCTCCATCATTACTTCCTGTAGCACCTTGGAATTTCCTTGATAATCGTTCATGCAAGTATTGCCCCAGTCCAGTTTAGGTTGTGAGATTTGATAAAACCATGGCCTGAATGGTGTCTACACCAAGATTTAATTTCTCAGTACTGGCAGCCTATTGTACAATTCAATCTTCCTCTCGGTTATCTGCATCATAATATAGCATGAAATCCTCAAGGACAGATTGAAGTCAGATAGTCGATTAAGTTCAATCCATGAGGTGACTGATCAGTTTGTGCCTGAAAGAAAAAAAAAAAGCATGGAAGCCTCTGGCAAAGGATACTGTACTTCAAAACTTTAAAGGTATTATTATGTTATGATTTTTTGATTAAGAAAAAGGCATATTTAAAAAGGATCTTCCAATGTCTAAAAACAGAAGTATTTTGATTTTTATATCTGATATATCATTATCTGATAATAAAGGGGAAAGAAGGGTATGATTTTTGGCATGTCAGAAGCTTCCTCGGTTTCTTTCTTGTCTAATGTTCCTTCTAGAGTGAGCCACACTGTCTGAAGGGCTAGCTAGCTTGTTGCTAGGATACAGAATGGGGTAGGTTCCAGCTGCCACTCAAGCCTGTTGAAACTAATAGGACGGAGGTAGCATGCATTAATAAGAACTGTCTGATTGAATATAAAATTATTTTATAATCTCTGTTTTTTGGGCAGTTGAACAGATATTGCTTAGACAAGGGAGTAGATTTTAATGATAGGATGAGAAAGCAGGGCAGATGGAAATAAAAGGAAGGAGGGAAAAGGAGAGCACAATTGTAAAATTATTTCCTGTTTATTGTAAGAAAGATTTGGGTTTTCTATACCTGTCAATGAAACCATAAAGAAAAGATGGACCATCTTATTACAGATTATATAGCTCTCTGGGTTTTTATGATTTCATTGACAGCCATACACCAAACCAAGATTTCTTTCTCTCTTCTTTCAATATACATGAGAAGTTTTATAGTCTGGTACTATTTCTCCCCTTACTGTTCATATTCTATTATCTCTATATAGTTATAAGTTATAGCTCTCCATCACATTGCTCAGTCTTGTTTCTCCTCTCTCTGCTTCTGCTGAAATGAATCTCCCTTTCCCTGCATTCTCTTGACTGTCCTCAAACTTTGTTTTGTGATTTCTTTTCAAATCAGACAGCACCGAACCATCTGATGTTGTACTACTGACAATGATAGGCTGGAGGAGAAGCTGGATCCTATACTCTATCTCACTGTATAGCAAACATATACCTGCTTCAGCTGCACAGAAAATCCCTTGTAACAAGTGCAGTTGCAAGAACAAAGCAGTAAATATAAGGGTTTTTTTGACACTATGGCAGTGGAACTGATGGATTCTTTTTAAATTATAATCAATGCTCCAACAAAAGTGTACTCACTTCTCTATGCCGAATATGGAGTTTATAACTGAGTGCATTGTATTTCTAATTTCTGCTATATTTTGGTATGTGTAGCCTTTCACTGGTTCTTCACATCATGCCATGGTATTTCTGATTTCAGACTGAGAGTTCAGATTTCTAAATTCAGTTCAGGGGCTATAATCCATTACTTAAAGAAACAGAAGGTAAATAAGTTAGTGGGACTAACACTAAGTTAGTGTTCCAGAACATTTTGAAAACCTGCCAACATCTAGGGCAATTAAATTATTTAGAAGCCCAATTTCTGTCCCCATTTCTTACCATACTAGGCCTGTGTATGAAGGATGACTTTCACTTCTATTTTGTTTTTTTGGTGGGGTTGATCAAAATTTTCACAAATATTTCAAATGTCAACTACCTTCATTGATTCAGCATTTTCACTAATCAAAGTACCTCATCTGTACATTTTCTAACGGATGAGTTCTATTGTAATGTATAAATCATTTTGATGGGGTCACCTCACTTTAAGTGGGATACTTTATAGATAACAGGCCAAATAAACATTAGGAGAATTGTGCCTGTTAGTGCTTTCACACCCTATTACCTTTCTGCAAATAAAATGTGCAGCTGTATGATATCTGCGTAGACGTATTGTTAGATACACTTAGGGTTAGGTTATTGGGTACTAATTTTCAGATTATTAGAAATTGAAATACTTATGAACATCTTTAATGTTGTTAAGGCAAATCACTTCTCAATGTTCAGGCTGACTCTATCAGATGGGCACTATGGAGATCTGTGAGGAGAAATTTGCCCTTTACAACTGCACATTGACAGAAGAGTGACTTTGCAG